>JAIEZT010000124.1:32291575-32366575 GCA_019594935.1 Periophthalmus modestus
AATCACCTCCATGGAGATGTGAAAGTGGAGAACACAGAGGAACGCACAGGCACAGGACCTTTCAGTGTTGTGCTGATGAATTTACAACAGAAGGACAACTCAAACTCCATACAAGGATGCACACAGAGCACAGACCTTTCAGCTGTCCATTCTGCTCTCAGAGTAATGAACTGGAGCTCCACATGCACACAGGCGAAAAACCCTTCAGGTGCTCAGTTTGTGAAAAGGAATTTGCAGCAAAGCGCACTCTAAAACAACACATGAAGTATCACTCAGCGGAGAAGCCTTTCAGTTGTTCAGTTTGTGTGAAGGCTTTTGCAGTGAAGGGCGACCTGACTGTTCACATGAGGATTCACTCAGGAGAGCGGCCTTTTAAATGTGTACTCTACAGCAAAGACTTTGTCCAAAAGGGGGCGCTGAAACGACACCTCATGGATCACGCAGGAAAACCCCTGAGCTGAGGCAAGGGACATCTGATACTGATGTCGTTACAATAGCTTTAACGATCTGCTGACACTCGATCATCAATCAGTACCAGCCCAGAGACTGACACCGGCATTTAATTCCTTTGAACACATACTGCGGATGGTTAAGTATGATCCAAATGTGTTTTGTAACTGTTATTTATCGTTAAAAGTATCTACGGAACTATTTTGAAAAATAAAAGTTTAATATTACAAGATGTTTTGAGCCAGTAAATAGTGTTATTACACCAATTTGTAGACCAAAATAGGATATTGACTGAACTGATATCTTGGAAAGATATCCCATCCATCAACATTTTCAATATCGGCTGCGATATACGATACGAGTAACATATTGGTGCATCTTTAGCTGAAGCTTCATTAGGTTAGCGTAGGGGTGTTATCGTAGCAGCATTAGCAATAAGAAAAAGAACGTGGCTCCAGTCAAAAGTGTGTGCAGAGGTGGGGTTTATGCGACATCATAACACTGTAGAATCGCTGTAGTTTAACTTGAGCTGGAGGCAACTCTCAGGTGGAGTTTGCTGTAACTATTAGTTTACAGATGTGTGGACCTGGTTTATGGTGAATATGTCAGTAATTACTGGCCCTATCCACATGAAACATAAACTGGCACAATGTTCAGTGTCTTAAATCGTTGTTCAAAGTTGAAAGTTCCCAAACAAATAATGAGAAGGATCAATATTTGTGAATCAGAAGTTTGGAGATGTCTTTAAAAACACGGAATCTCCCATAAAATTATAAAGGCCCCTGCACATCTGAGATTATGAAGTCAGATTGTAGAACATGAATACAGTCTATGGCTCATGAATCTGATGTCAACATGTGAAATGGCCTGTGCTTTGAAAGAAATATTCACATTGATGATGCATGTCTTTATGGTGATTTCCATGTGGATACACAGGTTTACTGAAGCCGGGCTAAAATGCTGCAGGGAAAGCACACAAGGAGCGGCATAACCAAGTAGACCCATAATGTACAGAAAAATCTGAGTATGGACTGGAGACCCTAAGGTTCAGGTGGAAAACACCAGGCCTGTAACGATAATGACTATATCGACATAACAACTTGTCGTTCAATATATAAAAGTTGGAACAATATATTTTAGGGCTCAAAATGTTATTTAGTGTGTTCAATTTCTTTGCAGAAGTGGGGAGATTTGGGCTATATTTGTTGTAATATGATAAGATTTGAGTTGCAAAGTGTTGAAAAAGTCACTTCTGTGGCTAAATTCAGCTATTCATTTGTTGCAGCTCATGTCACGTATTCATATGGTCTATTTAAAAATGGTTTACAAGGATTATCTTGCATTATTGTATCATTGACATCATTACAAAGGACATGATAAGACATGAATTAGATTTACAATACTCAGTGGTTTACAAGTTTCTAATCACAAAGGCAAATGATTAAAGAACCATCATTTTGAAGATAATGAATTAGATTTGTATCATGTTATTACAAAATCAGTGGTTATACAAATTTGAGATCCGAATCACATTGCATTTTTGTAAGTCAGGGACAGTGCTAGAAAGTAGACATTGATTAAAGAACCATCATTTTGAATAGAGAAGGAGTGGCTACTACTCCAAGAAAAACATCAGAAGAGAAGTACTCATGTAGTACATAAAAACATCATTGGTTGAGTGGTTAGATCCACTGACTCGAATGGATACGCAGACTCAACAAAACTACAGAACAAAATATGGAGCCCTCCGAGATCATGCCCGTCGTTCATGCATGACATAAGACCCACCTCGAGACAGTGACAGTGTTACACTGGTAGATGAATGTGCGTGTGGATGGGTGACTGGTTCCTTGTTGTAAAGCGATTTGAATAGCCTTGAAACTGGAAAAGCGCTATATAAGCAAATCCCACCAAAACCATTTGCAGTCCAGAAGAGTGCACTACAGGACCAACAAAAATACTGCAAGACCCTTCAGCTCCCAGGCCTCTGGGGGAGGATCCAAGCTCAGAAAAGACCACCCGCGGAGGGAGAGAAGGGGATTTATTTATGTGTGTGGACCATGCACAGGTCCCCTGTGGATGTGACCTAAATGTGTCGCGTGACACAAAGACGCCATGTAAATACAGCCTCGGGTGTACGAGGAAGAAAAGAGAGGAAGGATCCATCATCCACAAAAAGCCTGGGCTTAGTCCTGCAGATTTAAAGGCACAAGGTTTGAATCTGCACTGCCCCTTTAATAAATCAATAGACTGTCATGCTAAACTACTAAAAGCAATGACACAGTGTAGTTTCAAACAAAAACAAGTTACTTTCTTTTGCTTTTTTAAGCCATCACTGAAAATATTCTGTAGGCCTCGGTGCATTTAAACCCTCTGTACTAAAATTCAATGTTTAAAATTATTGCACTCGGATCAGATTTGGACACAGTGGTTACCCCAATCCGACTGAGCTGGAAGAACGGTGCTCTAAATGTACGGACAGCAGAGGGCGACAGAGGGCAGCAGTGTGCGACAGGGGGCGCCAGAGTGCAGAGTACTGCTGTGCGCGGCTGTGTTAGCTCTGTGCGTCTTTAGTGTCTGTGTGAGTGCTTCAGTGGAGCCTTGAAGCGGACAGAGCACTGAAACATGGCACAAGTGAAGCTGAAGGAGGAGCCGGAGCCGTGGGAGCTAAAGGAGCCGGACAACAGGTGAGTTTAGAGTCTGAGCCTAAGGACGCTCCCAGCGCACAAGCCTGCGCCTAGAGGACTGCACACAACACACTACTACACAAAGACACTGCAGGGACACACTGGGGGACTGCACACAAAATACTACTACACAAAGACACTGCAGGGACACACTGGGGGACTGCAAACATCACACTACTACACAAAGACACTGCAGGGACACACTGGGGGACACGGAGTCCACACGAGCCCGGGCGGGACAGGGCAGGACAGAATCGGGGGTTAAGCTCTCATAAATCGCTTCTTGGGGCCCGTTTCTCTGAAATGGCCTAAATCTGAACTGTTTTTGTTGTTGCCTAATAGCTCCACCGCGGTCCGTCCCTTTTCTGTTCCGCGGAAACAGCGGCACAAATGAAACGTTCCGCGCCGGCATTACAAAAGAATAAAGGACTTGTATTACACCACTGCTTATTATTTAAACAAAACTGATTTTTACAAACACATATTTAAAGGTGCACTATATAACTTTTCCCGTGGCGGGTCCTGCACGTACTCCCCTGTCTCCATGACGACAAGTGACAAAAACAACTCAGTTTATATGTAAAAAACACTTTCAATGAGAACGCACTTTTTTCAAGGTATTTATTAGCAATTAAAACACCTGTAATTGAGTATACAAGATAGATACTTCAAAGCATCACTGTGGAACATTCCAACAAACAAAGCAATAAATGAGTCCCTGCACCAGAAAGTTACATAGTGCACCTTTAAATACATCTTTTTAATTTGACAACATAGTTTAATTTTGAAGCCGTGTTTATTTAAATCTCAATGAGCAAATCTGAGCCACACAGAGCAACACCCTGAGTGACCTGGTGAAATTAAGAATAATGCTTATATTTCTGTGCACTGTAAACAAGAGCCTAACTGGTGCTTTTTATTATGTCATGCTCCCAGATGAGGGTAACAGACAGATTTCCCTATCCATGGGTTTCAGAATTATGAAAAAATAGGACTGCCATAGCGAGTTTACAACAGAATATTATATCTTTGGAATGTGAAATAGTCCTCGAAATGTTGCACATAACAGGAAGATGAAACCCATGGATTGGTAACATTTTCCTTTGTCATGATGTATCCATGTATCCAGTGTTGAACCTGATCATTTATATTAGTGACTAGACCCAAGAAATCTCTGTATTACAACACAAATCTGCATTTGAACAACATTCAAGCTGCTCCATCTGTACTAATGTGATTGGCCTAAAGAATGTGATCTAGTGCTGATGAAATTATGTAAAAGGCAGTGGTTTGGACTTTCTTCTCTCATGTGTATTGTGTTTTTTACAGTGCGGCTGCTCCGAGCCCAGGAGACAAAGACCAGGGTAAAACATGACTCTTAATGTTACACACATGACATCTCACAGCTGCTGTTTAGCATCTTTCATAACTCACCCACGACAAGAGTAGAACATATGATGTGAGGACAAATCTGAATTATAATACTGAATACACATTTATTAAACACACTCGGTGGTATTTAACTTGTTCTGTATCCAGAGCTGCCTTGGGACAAACTGACAGAAGTCAGACACCCAAACTGCACCATCAGTCCCTCCACCACATGTTAGAGGGGGACTAAAGTCGGTACACAAACCTGCCTCCCTTATGGGGACAAAAATCAGGTCCATAACAGAAATCTTTTGTTATCAGATCAACAACGTGGTTTAAAGATCAGATCTGTGTTAAATAGGTCAAGGTTAGAGTTTAGGTTAGAGTTTACGTTAAGATTAGGGATTAGGTTAGAGCAATACTCACAATACTCACTCCACAAGTCACTTTACGGAGATGTATATTTATATGTATATATGTGTGTGTGTGTGTGTGTGTATATTAGAGTTTATTATTAGTCTATTTCTTAAATTATTTCTATTTTATCTATTATCTTGTTATTTATCTATTATCTTGGGGGCTGGAATTTTGGGACTAATAAGGCATATCTTATCTTATCTTATCTTATCTTATCTTAAGGTTAGGATTTAGTTAAGTTTAGAGTTTAGGTTAAAGCTAGGGGTTGGGTTAAGGTTTAGGTTACGGTTTGAGTTAAAGTATGAGATTTTAGGTTAGGGTCTAGGTTAAACTTAAGGTTTAGATTAAGGTTTAGTATAGGGTTAAGGTTATGATTTATGTTTAGGTTAGTGTCAAGGGTTAGGCTGTAGGTTAAGTTTAGGTCAACGTTTAGGTCAGGGTTTAGTTAAAGGTTTAAGTTTAGAGTAAAATTAGGTGAATAGTGACTCTCCAAGGAGGACAGAAAGACATGTGTATGGGTATTTCCGCAGACATGTTAAATGTTTTTATTGTGTTTGCCTTTTTAAAACAGTTTGACATTCTGTGTAGTCAACTCCAATCTCTCGTAAAAGCTCTTATAAGTATTGGAGTTGTGAATTATTTATGGTTATAAGTGATGTGAGGCCAGCGTCAGAAAACGGGAATCCGAATCAGAAGAGTTTTATTGCCATGGTTAGTTAGCACAGCTCAATGAGCACAGCTCAGTGAGCACAGCTCACTGACTAGGAACTTACTTTGGTGATAAAGCCACATGTTTATGTACGTTTGCTTTATGTCTCCATGTAAACTGTCACTGTAACAACTTTTGAAATGCAATATAAACGGAAACTTAACTGAAACTCATTTATACCACTGACTCGATAATCCTAAAATTGGTAGTAGTTGAAGATTTTTTGGTTGGGAATTTAATTAGCTTTTTTTTTTTTATCCTTGCAGGTGTCCAGACTCCACGTGCTCTGTCTCTGCTCTGTGTTAAAGAAGAAGCAGAGGAGGTGACCATCAAACAGGAGACATTGGACTGTCCGTACCTCCACGTGATCGTGAAGAGCGAAGACGAGGAAGAGGCTGAAGAAGAGTCGTATCTCAATGTAGCTGTGAAAGAGGAGAGCAGAGAGGAGCATTCAGACTCGGAGAAGGGAGGACAGTGTGAGAGCTCCTCTGACACTGACGACTCTGAGGACTGGACGCCTGAAAGTACTTCGCAGTTGGAGTGTAACGCCACTGAGGCCAGCGGTGGAGCTAAGCAGCACAAATGCTCCGAGTGTGGGAAAGTGTTCCAGCATGTGGCCAGTTTAAGGCGCCACTCGCTGCAGCACACGGGAGTGCGGCCATTTAAATGTCCGTTCTGTGAAAAGGAGTTCAAACAGTCAGGTCATTTAAAAATCCACCTGCGAGTCCACACTGGAGAGAAACCATTCACCTGTTCGATATGTGGAAAAACATTTGCAGAGAAGCGCACGCTTAAGTCTCACATCAGAGTGCACACAGGAGAGAAACCTTACAGCTGTTCAGTCTGTAACAAACGTTTCACCCAAAACACACTCAAAATCCACATGAGGACACACACTGGGGAGAGACCTTTCAGCTGTTCAGAGTGTGGGAAAACCTTCACTCTGTTCAAAGTGTTACGTGAGCACCTTGTCGTTCACACAAAAGAGAAACCTTTTGTGTGTTCAGTTTGTGAGAAAACATTCAGTCGACAAAGTCACCTAAGCTCACACATGTCGACACACTCCGGGGACAGACCTTTCAGTTGCACAGTTTGTGAGAAATCCTTTTCAAAACAAAGTAACCTGAAGGGTCACATGTTGACTCACTCAGGAGAGAAACCATTTAGCTGTTCAGTTTGTGAGAAAACATTTTCACGCCAACCGAATCTCACCAGACACATGCTGGTCCACACAGGAGAAAGACCTTTCAGCTGTTCAGAGTGTGAGAAAACCTTTGTGAGGCAGAATCTGCTCAACAAGCACCTGATGGTCCATAAAGGCAAGGGAGCTGGGGTCAAAGGTAAGAGCGGACCCTAAATGTGCTGGAGGTAATGGGGTCAGAGAGGATCCGAAATGTGCTGGAGATCATGGGATCAGATTGTGTTTTCAAAATGAAATCAATGAAACCTTATTTTGTATGTAATTATTTAATGTATGTATCATTTTTAAGACTACATTGTGATGGCTGTTAATCTGCTTTATTAAAAAATGAATTTCATACTAAAGATGACATGTGTTCAGAATCTTCAGAACGGCTTCAGATCTAAGCTCCAAACAGATCAACTCTGTATTAGCTAAGTGCCCCATTTGCTGTTTGTATGAAAGACCTGTGCTCACTGTAGATTAAACTGTGACTTCATCATTTACAGTTTGAGTTTCATTTTGTTTTTTTTTATCTTAAGTACATCATCATTTTACTTTATGTTCACTGTATGGATGTGTGTGTGTGTGGGATGGCAGCCTCACTTCCATCAGTCTGTCCCAGGGCAGCTGTGGCTATTTTAGTAACATCACCCCCACCGAGTGTGGCGTGAATGAGGAATGCTGTAAAGTGCTTTAGGAGTCAAGAAGGGAGCTCTATAAATCCACCAATTCTTTAATAGTGTTAAATAATAAAATTAATATTAGAAACAGGTCCAGTGCCTTCCTGTTAAAAACTGCAGACGCGAGAAGCTCTTCACAGTGATATCACATATTTACATTATTTACATTCACATATGTTTTTATAGCTTTAAGTTCTTACAGACTTACAAATCTCACAGCTGACGGTTTAGTCTGAATAATTCTAGGTCATTTAAAACCTGGAGTCAACCCAAAGAGTGTGTGGGGCTAAAGAGACACTTGTCATTTCAACTCTAATATTGAATATTAACATATTTATTAAAAAGTCATGATCATTCCCTCCTCATGCCCAAAGGGGACGACACTTTTAGCCTGAATTTATATGTCCACAGAATGTTGATATGATGCTAAAACGACACATTATACAGTGGTCATCATTCAGTGCATTAGAACTGTAATATAATAATTTAAAAATGTGATGTTTATTCAGTTTTAGGTATTTCCATTTGTCTCTGTCCAAAAAAACTCCAGCGCTCCTCCAGAGCTCCTCCAGAGCTCCTCCAGAGCTCCTCCAGAGCTCCTCCAGAGCTCCTCCAGGGTGCCTCCAGAGTAACAGTACTCTTACTCAAGTAAGAGTATTGTTACACTGTACAATATATTACTCAAGTAAAAGTTGTGTTTCTCTTCCCACTTTGAGTAAATCTAAAGTGACTTGAGTTTTATGTCGACAATGTGAAGTTAAATTTCTTGCAGCTTCTTCAGATATGATTTAGTTTAGACTAATTAAAACCGGAACACCGGGAAATGTCAAAAATATGGTAGTAAACACGACCCGACATGCCATTGTTTGGTCAAAATTAGATCTCATCGAGTTCTAAATTTTGATACGAAAGACCCCGAGAAAAAAAAAGAAAGACAACTCAGTAGGGCCAGCTCAAACTTTGATATTCATGGGGCCGATGAGATCCCAACCCGGGAAAAAATCTACGTAAAAATCTGAAACTTCCCAAAAAAATAGACCATGTGAGGACATGCAAAAAATTACATTATGGCCCCGCCCTAAACCGAACAGGAAGTTGGCCATATGACAAAAGCACAGTTTTATCTCAAACACTTCAGATTTATTCAAAACATTGTTGTGGAATTTCTACAAAAAAAAAAAAAACACAACAGCTAAAGAATATAATGAACTGAGAAGTTGTCTTGAATCAAAGAGTCTGATTTATTAAAGCCACAAAGAGCAGCCTGTCCCTGACAGAGAATCGACTCACCCAGTGTATTTATACAACACAGATATTACATGAACCACAAAACCAGTTTAGACCCGTTAAAGGAGCACAATGCCAAAACACTTGTTGGGACATAGGAGGACAGTGGACACAGAGCCCAGTGGACATAGAGCTTAGTGGACACAGACCGTAGTGGACACAGAGCATAGTGGACACAGCGCCGTGGACACAAAGCCCAGTGGACACAGAGCGCTATGGACTGGATCTCCAGGTCAACTGGATAAGACATAATTGAACTAAGAATTTAGAAACTGGGCTAAGACGTCTGCACACCAATACCCCGTCTATGTGACAAAGTACAAATTAGAACACTGTAAGTTTCCATAACAACACTAAACCCATGTGCGATTAAAGATTATCAATTACATTTTGTATATAATATAAAGTTAAACAGGACAGGAAAATTTGTAAACAATAATTTAGACTCATGTGCACTTAAATATTGTTCAGATTTTTGATGAATTCTAAAATGTGGGTGTGTCTAATTCGCAATTCAGTGAAAACAAAGGAGATAGATGAGTCCAAGGCCCCATTCCTGTTCAAAGATCGATTGTCTTTTCAAAAAAAATTGCTTCTTTAACTCCCCTTTCAAACTATTTCTTTACTTTGGCGAATATCTGTACCTTACGTCTTCATTCCTGCAACTTTTTATCGAGTTGACAGATTTTATATTTTTCTTTTACTATTAAATCAATGATCTTGTTGAGCCCTAAGAGGCGCCTGCTGCTGTAATTTTGGGCTTATATATTGAATTGATAGCTGCTCTTGGAGTAAGTACAGCTGTTTATTGATAGACTGAGTTGATATTCTCTGACCCCTCCCCGGTCACAAAACATCTCAGTTCATGAGGTCTGCTCACATTTTTCCTAAATCACAGCTTGAAAGTTTTGTTTGATTGTTTTTTGTCTCTGTGAGTTTTCATGTGCTGTTTTAAATTACTTTTCCCTGTAAAATCCTTTTTACAAACAGAGCAGCTGAAAGGTTTCTCTCCAGTGTGAGTTCTCATGTGCTGTTTAAGGGCTCCGGCTTGAGTGAATGCATTTGAGCAGACTGGACACCTGAAAGGTCTCTCCCCTGTGTGGATTCTGATGTGCGTCCTCAGACCTCCTTTATCTGTGAACTCTTTTGAGCAGAAGTCACATTTGAACGGTCTTTCTCCTGTGTGAGAGCGCATGTGGATCCGAACGTTGTGACTGTGAGTGAAACTCTTGGAGCAGAAAGGGCATCTGAACATTTTCTCACCTGAGTGCGTCCTCAGGTGCTCCTTCAGCTTTGACTTTTCCACAAAATCCTTCCCACAAACTGAACATTTAAAGGGCTTTTCTCCTGTGTGGATCCTCATGTGCTTCTTTAGAGAACCATTTTCAGAAAAACGCTTTGTGCAGACTAAACAGCCAAAAGGTTTCTCTCCTGTGTGTGTCATTATGTGCTGTTTTAGAGCACGCTTTTGAGAGAAATTACTGGTACACATCGTACACCTGAATGGTCTCTCAGTGGAGTGAGTACTCATGTGCAGTTTGAGGTTACTCTTTCCTGTAAAATCCTTTTCACAGACAGTGCACTTAAAGGGCCGCTCACCCGTGTGCACGCGCATGTGTTTCTCCAGACTGTGGCGCTGTGTGTAAGTATTCGAGCACACTGAACAGCTGAATGGTCTCTCACCTGTCTGAGTTCTGGTGTGCACAGCCATGTGTAGTTTTAGAGTTCCCTGCTGTGTAAAGTTCTTGTCACATACTGTACACCTGAAAGCGTTTCTCCCCTGTGTGGGTCACCATATGTCGCTTTAGAGTCCCTCGCTCTGTAAACTCTTTCACACAAACTGGACAGCTGAATGGTTTCTCCCCCGTGTGGATTCTCGAGTGTCGTATTAGAGATCTCTTTGTTGTAAAATCCTTTGCACAAACTGGACATCTGTATGGGATTTGGTCTGTATCAGTCTCTCCGTGAATGGCTTGGTCGACTGAACCTCCTACTTCTCTCCCATTGTTCCTATGAGCTGGCTCCTGCAGCTGTTCACTAGGCTCAGAGGGTGTTTGTGCAGTGGGACTTTCAGTTGTCCAGTCTCCAGAGTCGTCCGTATCAGAGGAAAGCTGTTCCTTCCTCTTCGACTCGGAATGTTCCTCTAAACCTGCGGCTGTGTCTCTGTCCTCTTCATCCTTTCTGCTCTCCTCTTTTAGAGCTCTAAGGAGACACGCCTTTTTCTCATCTTCGCTCTTGACAATGACATGGAGAATGGGGCTTTCAGAGTTTCTCTCCTGTTGGATTTTCAGTTCCTCTGGTTCTCCTTTTACGGGGACCACACTGGAACCAGCCTGTCCTTGGCTCTGGACACCTGCAGGGACACAAACAGTCTCATGATCCTCAGTGTTTAGTCAAAACCCACTGACCATTTCTACGTTACTGCAACAATAACAAAATTCTTGAATAGAATATACTGACCTGCTATTAAAAAGAGCTGTACCTGATTTTTACTGTTTTAAAAACATGAAAAATACAACTAGTTCATTTTAAATGGTTTACAATGGTCCAAAAATATTCCTCACTTACCTTATACATTCTGAGGATCCTAATTATAAAGCAAGATGAGTTTATAAGGACTTTTCACAACCAGAGCAGAGTTTTGCCATCACAGTAATGCTAACAACCACTAGTATGCTAACATGCACTTCCTACTTAGTGGACAATAAAATGCTTTGATGCTAACAGTACACAGTGGACTTATTCTAACCTCAAAAGCCTTTTATTCAATATATCTGTCCTGCTCAAATACATGGGCACAGGACCTTTAAAAAGGTACAGTTCATTTTAAGTTTGTTTCCAGTTGAATGGTATTTTAACAGGTCGGGTTTATCTGAATGTGACCAGAGCGTTTAACATCAGCACTTCTAGAGGACAGACCATTAGTTCCAGTGGGAGTCCAACTCTGGTTCTGGTTCAGGTTCGTACCTGTGCCATCCGGCTCTTCTTTGAGACCACAGGAAACTCTGAAACAGAACAGTTACAGTTTGACACAGTTTAGACTTAAACTTTAAATTAGTGAAGGGCAGTCTGGCTCTTTTCAAAGATTCGATTCTTTTGGATTGGCTCTCACCGAAGAGCTATCTCCCAGAAGACTCTGATTTCATCATGATTTGGAGCATTTTTAACTATTATGGTATACATATTATTAAGAGATTTAACTGGCAAATATATGTTATAATCCACTCTGACATAAAAGCGTATTCCTCTGTGCTGTGGGCTTTAGGAGCAGCGGCTGAAGATTTGGCTTGAGGAATTGGCTCTTCCAATTCACAATAAAGAATCGGATCCGAACCGTACGGCCCATGAAGTGCACATGTGCAAAGTGAGCCCGTCCTCCAGACCAGTGACATCGCCTTTTATCCACGTGAGCGGACACACGACGTGAACTTAGAATGGCAACACTTTCATCACAGTGAAGCTGGACCAGAGTCTCCTCAGGCTCAGGCCCAGGCTCGTGTGGACTCCGTGTCCCCCCAGTGCGTCCCCCCAGTGCGTCCCCGCAGTGTATCCCCGCAGTATGTCCCCCCAGCGTGTCCCCGCACTGTGTCCCCACAGGGTCCCCCTGCAGTGTCCCTCCGTGCAGCTCCTTGGCTGAGAGACTTCTCTGATGAAGAGCAGAGTGAACTGAATTAATAGTAACGCGCCACATTTTATTGTCAGTAACGGTAACGGCGTTGGGCCGCTGGGAAAAGTAATTAGTTAGATTACTCCGTTAGTAACGCCGTTATAGTTTAACTCCGTTATTCCCAACACTGGTAGTGTGATGTGTGCAGTCCTCTGGGCGCAGGCTTGTGCGCTGAGAGCGTCCTTAGGCTCAGACTCTAAACTCACCTGTTGTCCGGCTCCTTTGGCTCCCACAGCTCCGGCTCCTCCTTCAGCTTCACTTGTGCCATGTTTCAGTGCTCTGTCCGCTTTAAGGCTCAGGGGAAGCACTCACACAGACACTAAGACGCACGGAGCTAACAGCCGCACACTGCGCCTCTCTGCTGCCCTCTGTAGATCCGGTTTATAAAACAGTTTTATTTTTTTTAAAAATGCTGTGGATGTTTTTTAAATGTTGAAGCCCGCGTGCCCTTATCTGTAACATTGTGTAAGGAGGTACTTATTGTTCCGGTGAGCACCAGGACAATTTACAGGTCAGATCTGGGCGACAGTAGCTCAGTAGGTTGAGTGTTTGTCCACTGATCCGAAAGTTGGCGGTTCAAATCCCGCTCTCTACATAAACATCATTGGTTGAGTGGTTAGATCCACTGACTTGAAGGTTGGCGGTGCAATTCCAACCCTCACAGATGAATGCTGTCCTTGGGCAAGACACTTAACCCACCTCGCCCCCAGTGTCTGCGTACACTGGTGTGTGGATGGGTGACTGGTTCCTTGTTGTAAAGTGCTTTGAGTGCCTTGAAAGGTAGAAAAGCGCTATAAAAATTTGACCATTTTACCATTTATCTGTGGAGAAGTGAGCCGGTTCACAATAACAACAAACGTTTTTCCAAGTTATCAATAATTCTAAGTTATCAATAATTCATTCACACAGGTTTAACACACAAACCCTGCATATTTAGGCTGAGTTCTTCCCTCAAATTGAAAACACTCTGTTCCACCTTGTTATGTCATCATGTGGTAATGCAGGAAGTGCTCCACTGTGTTTTTAAACTCCAGACAATTGTACATCAGTCAATTATAACTGTTCCCTTAAAGTCCCAGAGTGAATGGTGAATGCCAAAATGAAAAACATGTCTTTTCATTACGGATGTGTTTATAGCAGTGAAAAAGGCGTGCCCCGCTCTGAGTGGGCTTGCCTCTCCACAGACCTCTTATTTGGCCTGGAGGAGGGCCTCATCCAACTTGTTTCCATGGAAATATTGTTCCTTTAGCTATAATATTAAATTATTAAATATTATTAAATATTATTAAATAAAATATTCTGTTTTTCTGTGGAATTACCCAGGTGACATGATGCCTCCAAAAAGTTACATACTGTAGCTTTAAAGCATATATTGAGCTTGTGTCACTATAGTTCTCATCTCTGACCCCTGTGGATCATTCTGTTACACATTTTAAATCACAATATTCCTCTAAAACCACTTAATAAAAGAAACAAATCCGCTGACTTTCACGTTAGAAAACTGCGGTGCCCAATGGGAGCTGATGTAAATGTCGTCACAACAAAGCCCGTGTGATGGAAATTTAAGTATATTCATGCTGTGTCTTTAAATGCATTTGATCTGTGTCAGTGCCAGACCCAGACGAGACATTAACATGTGTGAAGCTCTGTCTCCATCCCGCATGAAACTCGTTGTTGTTCTACCTGTCTAGATGTAAAAGTTCATTATCATATGGGTGTGAAACAAAAGTCACTCTGCTTTGAAATGTATGTAGCTTTGTCATTCTGGTTTAAAATAGTCAGAGCTCAGATGCTCAGGGGACTGGAGAGGGACTTGCTCGGGGGGACTTGCTCGGGGGACTTGGTGTGGAGACTGGGGGAGACGCTGAAAGGCTGCCAGTCTGTGGCCAGGGCTGTAACAAAGAATAAACCCCTTGTCTGTATTTCAAATACTCACCGAGCCTCGCAAATGGATTACTTTTCATTGAGAATTGTAATTTTTCCACAACACCCGCATGCTGTCGGCGCCCCCTACGGACAGCTGCACACCACACTAGAACAGCACATATATTTTTTTACATTTATACCACAATGACGACGTGACGCTGCCGAATCCTATGAGAAGGAAATGTGGACATCACAGTGGACGTGTCACAGTGGGAGCGTCACAGTGGACGTGTCACAGTGGACGTGTCACAGTGGGCGTGTCACATTGGGCGTGTCACAGTGGACGTGTCACAGTGGACGTGTCACATTGGGCGTGTCACAGTGGGCGTGTCACATTGGGCGTGTCACAGTGGACGTGTCACAGTGGGCGTGTCACATTGGGCGTGTCACATTGGGCGTGTCACAGTGGGCGTGTGACAGTGGACGTGTCACAGTGGGCGTGTCCCAGTGGACGTGTCACAGTGGACGTGTCACAGTAGGTGTGTCCCAGTGGGGTGTCACAGTGGACGTGTCACAGTGGGCGTGTCACAGTGGGCGTGTCACAGTGGGCGTGTCACAGTGGGCGTGTCACAGTGGGAGTGTCAGAGTGGGCGTGTCACAGTGGGAGTGTCACAGTGGGCGTATCACAGTGGGCGTGTCACAGTGGGCGTGTCACAGTGGGAGTGTCACAGTGGACGTGTCACAGTAGGTGCGTCCCAGTGGGCGTGTCACAGTGGACGTGTCACAGTGGGCGTGTCACATTGGGCGTGTCACAGTGGACGTGTCACAGTAGCGTGTCCCAGTGGGCGTGTCACAGTGGACGTGTCACAGTGGGCGTGTCACAGTGGGCGTGTCCCAGTGGGCGTGTCCCAGTGGGCGTGTCACAGTGGGCGTGTCACAGTGGGCGTGTCACAGTGGGAGTGTCAGAGTGGGGCGTGTCAGAGAGTGGGCGTGTCACAGTGGGAGTGTCACAGTGTGGGCGTATCACAGTGGGCGTGTCACAGTGGGCGTGTCACAGTGGGAGTGTCACAGTGGGGGTGTCACAGTGGGCGTGTCACAGTGGGCGTGTCACAATGGGGGTGTCACAGTGGACGTGTCACATTGGGCGTGTCACAGTGGGCGTGTCACATTGGGCGTGTCACAGTGGACGTGTCACAGTGGGCGTGTCACATTGGGCGTGTCACATTGGGCGTGTCACAGTGGGCGTGTGACAGTGGACGTGTCACAGTGGGCGTGTCCCAGTGGACGTGTCACAGTGGACGTGTCACAGTAGGTGTGTCCCAGTGGGCGTGTCACAGTGGACGTGTCACAGTGGGCGTGTCACAGTGGGCGTGTCACAGTGGGGCGTGTCACAGTGGGAGTGTCAGAGTGGGCGTGTCACAGTGGGAGTGTCACAGTGGGCGTATCACAGTGGGCGTGTCACAGTGGGGTGTCACACAGTGGGAGTGTCACAGTGGACGTGTCACAGTAGGGTGTGTCCCAGTGGGCGTGTCACAGTGGACGTGTCACAGTGGGCGTGTCACATTGGGCGTGTCACAGTGGACGTGTCACAGTAGGTGTGTCCCAGTGGGCGTGTCACAGTGGACGTGTCACAGTGGGCGTGTCACAGTGGGCGTGTCCCAGTGGGCGTGTCCCAGTGGGCGTGTCACAGTGGGCGTGTCACAGTGGGAGTGTCAGAGTGGGCGTGTCACAGTGGGCGTGTCACAGTGGGCGTGTCACAGTGGGCGTATCACAGTGGGCGTGTCACAGTGGGCGTGTCACAGTGGGAGTGTCACAGTGGAACTTAAACAGGGGCAGATCGGCAAATAATGAAAATAGTGGATTAAAGATTAAACTCAAACATGAATCACTCCAAATACAACTTCAGAGGCTCAATGAGAAGAAACGACTAGAACATGATTAAAGGTCTGAAAAGAACAGTTTATGGAATAGATGTAATTTAAATAAAGTCTGAAAACTACAAATGAATCACAGAAAAGCAGAATGTGGCGGTGTAATCTTTTATTTGACAGTAAAGATATTTGTGTAGTTCAGTTTTTTATGGATACTTGAATCTCAGGCATTTACAGACAGGGCTCAGCACGTTTCTAACCATTGCTTAAATAAATACTGTCTTAATATCGACGTTACAAAAGCAAAGTAGTGAACGGCCACAAAATCTCTCCGTCTGATCAGTTTCTGTGGAGCTCAACAGTGAGCGCCCCCGGTCCCAGAAGTATACGTCCCATTTATTTTTCCTATAGACGTCCCGAAAAAAAACGTTTGAAGGCTCAGGACTGATCAGCTCTGTGGTAACTAATGACCACAAGACCTAGAATTTCATTCAAATCTGTTTGTGAAACTTTACCCTGAGTTATTGAAGCATTTTGGCGAATCTTGTGTTTTAAATGTGGTTTTTGGACTTAAAGCAAATATTATGGCTGTTAGTGAGCGTGTAGCTGGTGTCGGTGAACCTCCGCGATGCCTTTGAACTCTTAATATTTGAATTCTTCCAAAAGTCTGTGGGAAAAATGAATGAAAATTTCCTCAGGGAGCCGGATCAGACTTGAATGTGGACGGGACTGTGGAGCTCGAGTCACACAGGGAGATTTCTACAAAACAAACCATGAGATCGGGTCCATGAGAACGAGACAAGGCCAGATTTTAACATTTTTATACTACTGTTGTAATTTTTACACTGCTTTAGAACCCAAGCCATGTTTAAATTCAGACCAGCATGATTTAAAGAGGCAGTGTGGTGGGAAAACAGGTTTCAGTGATGGACAGTGATGTGTCCAGTTCTGTGATGAGGAAAAAGGGGGCAGGGTTAAACCAAACCTCAAACTGAAGAGTGATTGATTCACGATGATCAGAGGCTATGCAGATGATTTCACAATATCCAGAATTTTTATGTCAATGGTGAGTCATGAAATATCCTCCTTTAAGAGCTGAAAACATCTAAAACATAGACTGTATATATAAATGCACATAGCTAACCTGTTAGCCTCCACGTTCCAAACAGGAAGTGAGCATGGGCGCACTTCCGGCTCCATCAATTCTTCTATTAAAAAAGTGTGTCCTCTCTCTGTAACTGCTGCTGTCAGACTCATCATTCTGACCTTAAAATGTCCGTATTAATCCGCTCTACATGATCCTGGAGTTGTTATTTCACAATTTTGTCCCTAAATTAACACATGAACATTAATAAGAGACAACTCAGGTCTTTCCCCGAGGTCACTCCCACTAGCATGTAATAACCGGTTTGACTGACAGTGTTGCTAAGCGCCCGCTCCCTAACAAAACAGTGGTGCAAATAAGAGGAAGCGTTACCTTCAACAGCCTCACTCCTGATTGGCTCTTTGGTTGCTATGATACTCACAGTCAAAATTCCAAAAATGGAACTTGGCTCCAAATTCGCCGCTATAACTGCTCTGGCCTCAAAGAGCTTCATTTGACTGGAGCCGAATGCTGTGGGTGACGTCTCACTCCCTCCTCAGTTCACTTCTGTTAGTCTATGGTCTACATGCAAATAATTCATGAACAATGAGCAATGAGGACAGTGCTGACTATTAGGGCTGGGACAATATCATTTCCACGAACGGCATGAGATGTTGACTTTGTAATAAATTTTTGATTATGGGTTCTTTAAATTAAGCCATTGTGCCTGGTCTATAGTTATAATCTCTAACGCCTGTGGATCCTTGTTATATTTTGTACTTTTAAAATCACAATATTCATCTAAAATGACTTAGTAAAAGAAACATGTCTACTGACTGCGTTAGAAAACTGCAGTGCCCAATGGTAGGTGCTATGGATAGTTGCACCAAACTGACGACGCGACGCTGCTGAATCCTACGAGTATCACCAATTAAGAAAATAAAACTGGAGATGGAAGTGCGTACGTCACAGTGAGCGTGTGCCGGTGGAGGAGAATGCAGGAATAGATCGGCAAAATAGAGTGAAAGAAGAGATTAAAGATTAAACTCAAACATGAATCACTCCAAATACAATTTCAGAGGCTCAATGAAAAGAAACGACTAGAACATGGATAAAGATCTGAAAAATCCAGTTAGCAGAATAAGTCAGATTTAATATCTTTGTTGTCATTGTAGCACTGCTTTTTAGAACCACAGCTTCTCGAGAAATGTAGTCAGCACTTTTTTGTCCAGACCAAACACATGAGAAAAAACTGTGTGCTCCATTTTGTCTCGTGAGGTCTTGTCCCATCCTCAGTGACCATGCTCACATCTCCATGATACAGACTTTGGATTAGACACAGCTGAAGTGAACTGCTCTCTCCCGCTGCCTTTAGCCTGCCCAGAGAAACTGCCTTACACAGAAAACTGTAAAAGTTCATTTGAGCGAGACAACAGCTCCACGAACAGACAGGAGACAAAGACAGCAACTAGCAAAGCGAACACATTTTATCAGTAGTGCTGCCCATAGCTCTGGCCGTCAGTCTGAATGTTCACAATCTCTTTAATTCAAACTGAGCTGAAGGACAGCTCAGAGTTTTAGGGGAGAGGCCGAATGTAAAGTGCATATCTTTTTTTTTTATAATTCAGCTCTTCGTCTTGTAATTTTCTTCACAAATCGCCATATGACTGGTGCTTAACTGAGAAAGATTTACCACAGATACTATACCACCAAACAACCTGGTCTGAGGCCCATGTTGTAAGGTGTAGCATGAGAACCACGAGGAAGCAACTGCCTGGTCCAAAGATGGGAAGAATACTTTGAAAATGTATTTAGTTACAGAATGCTGAATTTTTGCATTAAAACGTATTTTTGTAACATATTCTGATATATGGTCTGATCAAAGCACTTTATCCTGAATACTTTGAATACACACACAGGTGCATTTCAGTTATAGACTAAAAACACAACATAGGATTAAAAACAGCTTTATGTTTGTTGTGCTGTTTTTAAACAGTTTTTAAAGCTGTTTTAAAGCATCACTAATAGAAGGAAAATTCACACCTGCCTTAGAAAAAGGGCAGAGTTTTATATTTTTCTCATTAATATTGAGCAGTTTGAAGCCTAAATTATGTGCTCAAATACTGCGGGGTATTTCTTTGATTAAAGTAACTGTATTCTAAATAACACCAATTAAAGAGTAACTGTACCAGAATACAGTTACTCAAAATTACATCTTCCCAACACTATCACTTTGGATAGTAATAATCACTATTATAACACAGTGATATGTTACAGTGGCCAATTTCTTTGGTGTTTGCTACACCGGTGCTCGCATTGATTCGGCCCCTCTGTTAACAGCTCAAACTGATGCCCTCACTCATGGTTCAAGACTCCATTTTGTGTAACTGGACTGAACAGCTGAAGAGCCGGTCTCCTTTGTGGACTTTGTGGTGAATGATCAGAGCGCTCTTTGAGGAGAAGCTCTGAGCACAGATCCCACATTCGAAGGGTTTGTCTGCCGCGTGATTGCTCTTGTGAACATTCAGACCGTGCTCTGACTGGAATTCCTTAAAACAGATTGAACAGCTGAATGGTGCATCTCCTGTATGGATTTTCATGTGTCTCTTTACTTTACACTTTGTTCTAAATGTCTTGGTACAAACTGAACAGCTGAAAGGTTTCTCTCCGGTGTGAATCCGCATGTGTGTGTTAAACCAGCCCTCAGCCACAAAGTCCTTGTCACAAACTGTGCAGTGGAACGGCCGCTCTCCTGTGTGACGGATGTTCATGTGGTATTCCAGGGATTTCTTTTCGGCAAAACCCTTTTCACAAATCAAACACTTTAGTCCCGAGTGGATCTTCATGTGTTTCCTTAGTTTGTTCTTGTCTGCATACCTCTTAGAACAGACAGAACAGCTGTAAGGTCTCTCCCCTGTGTGGGTTATCATATGTTGTTTAATGTAGTTTTGTTTAAAACCTTTACCACAAACTGGACACCTGTAAGGTGTTTCCCCTGTGTGAATCCTCATATGAGTTTTTAGAGCTTTCTTTTCTTTAAAATCTTTGACACAAACCGTACATTTGAACGGCCGTTCTCCTGAGTGGACTCTCAGCTTGTGTCTTGTGAGCTGACCATTTAAGGTAAAGGTCTTAGCACAAACTGGACAGCTGTAAGGTCTCTCTCCTGTGTGAATTCTCATGTGCAGTTTTAGTGTTTTCTTTTCAGTGAAAGCCTTTTCACAAACTGTACATTTGAATGGTTTCTCTTCCTTGTGTGTGAGCAGGTGCATCTTTAGACTCTGAGCTTGTGTGTAGGTCCTTGAACAAATGGAACAGCTGTAAGGTCTCTCTCCTGTGTGAATCCTCATGTGCAGTCTTTGTAGTTTCTCTGTTGAAAAGTGCTTTGCACAGATGGAGCATTTGAAGGGCTTCTCTCCTGTGTGGGTCCTGGTGTGTTCCAGTTGGCGAGTGATGGACAGAAAGCTCTTTGTACAAAATGAACATTTGAAGGGTTTGTCCTCCAGGTGATTGAGCTCATGCCTCCTCACTCTTTTGATGGTGGGAAAGCCCTTTCCACAGTGAGAGCACTTCAATGGTCGTGCGTCAGTCCCAGAATCTACTTGAGAGCGTCTGTGTGAGGAGCGTCTCTGAACTGCAGGACTCCAGTCTCCAGAGTCAGAGGACTTATCTGAGTCTTCCTCTGAAGCTGCAGTGTCACTCTCCTCTCGCTCACTCTCCTCTCTGCTCTCTTCTTTCTGAGCTTCATGTAGGACAGACCTCTTTCTTTTTGGAGTGTTTTGGCCTTTGTCTTGGTCCTCCTGTTTGGTCCTGTTCAGTGTCTGTTCTTTGTGAGTCTTCAGGTGGAGATGCAGATAACACTTTTGAGTGAAGTCCTTGGTACAAATTGAACACCTGAATGGCCTGTCTGTTTTGTGAGTCTTCATGTGGAGTTGTAGATAACAGTTGCGTGTGAAATTCTTTGCACAGACTGTACACCTGAATGGTTGCTCTTGTTTGTGAGTCCGCATGTTTAGTTGCACATAAGACTTTCTTTTAAAATTCTTTGCAGAAACTGAACAGCTGAATGGTCGCTCTATTTTGTGAGTCTTTATGTGTAATTGTAAATAACAATTGTGTGTGAAAGTCTTTCCACAAACTGAGCAACTAAATGGTCTTTCTGCTTCATGAGTCCTCATGTGTCTTTTAAACATGCCCATGCGCTGAAACTCCTTCCCACACTCAGAGCATTTGTGAGCTTTGGCTGGACCTCCTGCTTCTCTCCCATTGTTCCTGTGAGCCGGCTCCTGCAGCTCTTCACTGGGCTCAGAGTGTGTTTCTGCAGTGGGACTTTCAGGTCTCCAGTCTTCAGAGTCGTCTGTGTCAGAGGAAAACTGTTGTTCCCTCTGTGAGTTAGAGTGTTTGGTCCTGTTCAGTCTCTGTCCTCTGTGAGTTTTCAAGTGAAGATGCAGATAACACTTCTGAGTGAAGTCCTTGGTGCAAACTGGACACCTGTATGGTCTCTTTGTGCTGTGAGCCTTCATGTGTAGTTGTAGATAATACTTTCGTCTGAAATCCTTTGCACAAACTTTACATGTGAAAGCAGCTGCTACTGCTGTGTCACTGTCCTCTCTGCTCTCTTCTTTCACTGACCACTCCTCTTTCTCGCTCCTCACAGAGACAATCACTGGGAATGCTTGGATCCACTGCTGGTGGACTTTCTCTTCCTCCTGTTCTTCTTTCATCTGGACCAGACTCGGCCCCTCAGCTGGGCTCTGGACACCTGCAATCAGAGAACAGAAGTCAGGGGCCAGAGGAAGTCCTGTTTGGGAGGGGGTCAGAACCAGGACCTGAGACATGCTTTGGTGCGGTTTGAGCTGAGATGAAAAATCAGTTCCACCAAATTCAAGGCCACGGTTCTCTCCCAGAAAAAATAGCACCCTCTCCATGTGGGTGGAGAGTCCTTTCCCCAAATGGAGGAGTTCAAGTATCTTGAGGTCCTGTTCGCAAGTGAGGGTTTTGGTTTGGTCCTAGTTTAGACCTGGTTTAGACCTGGTTTAGGTCTGGTTTAGGTCTGGTTTAGGTCTGGTTTAGGTCTGGTTTAGGTCTGGTTTAGGTCTGGTTTAGGTCTGGTTTAGACTTAGAACCTTTGAATATCGCATATAGTTTACATGCTTGGGGTAAGTGAGTCTAAATATATCCCTATAGAAGATCATTTTAAGGGCTTTAAACATGCAAAGATGAAATGAGGATTGAAATCAAGTCAACAACATATGTTTTCATCCTGTGAATGCACAAATTTGTAAGTTCAACGGTTTTGTTCTATATTCAAGTGTATACCCAATTTACCGACGCTGAACTATTACATTTACTATATGTGCAACCCATTCTAACTAGACAATAGTTATAGGTAAAAACATCAGAAGAATAAAACATTCATGACTTTTAAGACCATTTAGAGCCTCTAAAGAGGAAAACATCCATTTATATCCACAAAAGAGCAGTTTAATCCTGTTCTCCTCTGCATCCTGTGCCTCAACCTGACGAGCAGCTTCAGCAGCAACTTAGGGAGTGCTGTCTGCATGCTCTGATATGCTAAACTAGGCGAGGAAATGAGCCCAGCCACTTCCTTTGCAGGGCACTTTGCTTACCGTTCAGCTACAAAATACTCTTGCAGTGCGTTTCGGGTGTGAATCAGCTGTGTGGCGCCAAAAGTATGTCACCAGCCCACAGAGACAGTGAAGACAAACATATTCATCTAACTTTTGCCTGAGTAGACCTGTTCTATTGGCTATAATCTGCTAGAGACTTCACCATAGAGAAACACAGAACACTCTTCTGCACACTGTGTGTGTCAGCTCTCCATGAGGCAGCTCAGCCACAGAAGGTGCGCAGCTCTTGTTTGGTCGTGCAGTACGTTTCAGTCATGAACAGGCATTAAAGACAGGGTGAGGAGCTCAGTCACACGGGAGAAGCTCGGAATAGAGACCCTGCTCGTCCATGTGGAGAGGAGCCAGCTGAGGTGACTTGGGCATTTGGATGGCTGCCTCCTGGACATCCCCCTGGGGAGGTGTTCATGTCCCACCAGGAGGAGGCTCATGGGACATGTTTGAGGGACCACATCTCTTGGCTGGCCTGGCAACGCCTGCTTAGACTACTGCCCCTGCGACCCGGCCCCAGTTTAGAGCAAGACAACGGATGGACAATGATCCAAAATGGCCAATTTAATTTGTTGTCATTGAGATGTATTTGAAGAACAACTAAAATTGTCCATTTCTGATCAACATTTCTGATCTCTCAGCAAGAGAAAGAGAGAAACTGTATGAAATACAAACTCAATTCTGAAAAAAGAATATTTGAAAAATACATTATCAGAAGATGAAGAGATAATTTCCAAAACATGCACCCTGGAAAAAAACAACAACCAGGGCCTGAAAATTGCATTTTAAAAATCATGATGTTTCACCTGATTTCTATGTTACATAATTATTCGTTCTTATTGGGTACTGTTGAGTCACCCTTCACACTAGTATAAGAAACAAAAGTCTTGAATACATGTTTCCTTCATGTTCTTGATGCCACCTGGACACCTGCATGGTCTCACAGACTAAACTGATTCGGTTCTTTAGGTCCTTACCTCTGCAGTCTGGGTCCTCTTTAAGCTCATGGACCACGCTGAAAGAAAAAGACAATTTCACAGGTTTAAAACAGATTTAGAGTGGAGACATTTGGGGATGAGGCATATTTTCCATAAGATGAGATTTTGACATAGTTTATAATAAATAAATGGTGCCTTTCTCCCGACTGCTCCCTTGTCTTTGCTATTTCAGCCAAAACTGACCTTGTTTTGTCTTCTTGTTATGTATTTTGGCCCTCTCTTGTAACTGTAGTTATGTACTACTAAACACGCAACACTGAATGTATTAATGCACTATTACACCAAGTGCTATATGTGTGTTGATGCCTGTCACATGGGACAATAAATTCTGTTGTTCCAACATTCCTTCTCTTCATTATATTTACCTGAGAAATATGGGAAGATAACACTTCTCCATCATTTACTTTTAGTAACTCATAGAACCACAGTTACATCTGGTAACTAGATGTAGCCGTGTCTGTTAGCATTTAGCATTTATCCAGTGCACTGTCCTTTAACTCACTCCCAGAGACTCCGCAGCCTGTGAGTGGAGACAGAGACACACGCGATCTGCGCAGTGGAGGAATCCTCGTAAAGTCCAGAGAGCTCAGCGTAGAGCACAAGAGACGCTGCAGTGTCTCTGTGTAGTAGTGTGATGTGTGCAGTCCTCCAGTGTGTCCCTGCAGTGTCTTTGTGTAGTAGTGTGATGTGTGCAGTCCTCTGGGCGCAGGCTTGTGCGCTGAGAGCGTCCTTAGGCTCAGACTCTAAACTCACCTGTTGTCCGGCTCCTTTGGCTCCCACAGCTCCGGCTCCTCCTTCAGCTTCACTTGTGCCATGTTTCAGTGCTCTGTCCGCTTTAAGGCTCAGGGGAAGCACTCACACAGACACTAAAGGTGCACGGAGCTAACACAGTCGCACACACTGCCGCCGCACACTGCGCCACTCTGCTGCCCCCTGTAGATCCGGTTTGAAACACACTTTCGTAAAATCCTAAAACCCGTCTCTATATTTGTGTTAAGACCGTTTAAAGTGTAAAATCATATTTGTGTCAGTGGACACATTCATTCCTGAAAATATTTAGAATCAATAATATATTTACAAATGAACTGAACCCGGACAGGACCCTCCCTCCAGGAGGGTTTAGCAGCTCCACTACGAACTTTTACCCGTTATGTCTCCCGCCCTCATTAACTACACAGAAGAGCTGTGTTTACATCGATTCATGCATTTTTGAGTAATCCTGTATTGTCCTGTATTTGATATTTGAGTACTCCAAAAACTCTTCACCTACCCCCTATCCCCGCCCCCTGCCCTGTAATCAAGACTCCAGGCCCAGGGCATACACACAGGGTTCACGCACACATTTTACAACAATATATATATATATATATATATATATAATCATTAATCATTAATATAATTATGTAAATGTACTGCTGGTGCCCTGTGACGTCACTATGAGGAGGCGGAGCTTCTCACGCGTGCAGTTTGGGACAGGAAGTCACTGGTCCTGTTTCTAAGATTTAGTTTTAGTTCAATATTGTGCTTTATAATGAACTCAATGTAAAATAAGGATCAACGTGTTTGATTCCAAGATGCCTGACTAAAATAATCTTCCTGATATATTAACTTAACAACGGCATAAAACACAAACTTATGAGGCCCAGCAAATCTCAGGATAACTATGGAGACAGACAGATGCTGAAGAACTTTATTATTGTCCAGAGAACGTCAGGGGCTCGTCAGGCTGTGGGGGATTTAAACAAGGAAACCACAAGAAGAAAATGACCTCTGCTTTTAATATAGCATTTCACCATTAGAGCAGAACTACTGTACATGTAATAAACTCAAATAAATACATCTGATCGGTCTTTCACCTGTGAGTCTGATACAAACCTACTGTAGCGTAATGCTGTCTTCCAGACACCGGGAGATTGGGTATTTCCCAGTTGAACATTCCGAGTTGCGACCTCAGAGAGTTCCAGCTGAATTACCTCGTATGTTAACAATATGGCTAATGTTAAACCATACGCTAAAGAAACGTAAAACATTAAACACATATCTGTAACTTATAAAAATACAGGATATTGTCTGATTTAACCTGTACCAAGTGTTTACATGGTTTATGTGCTAGTTCCCATGTTTGTGGTGATTTACATTGTTGTAACTTCACAGTTTAACTTGTATCTGAAGAGGGAGACCTCCAATCTCCTCCAATCACCTCCCACGGTGGTAATTAGCAGTTCGAGTTGGGTTCCAGGGCATTTTTTCAAATTGGAGGAGAGAAACATCCCAGTTACCAGTTGTCTGGAACGCACCCTTAGACCTCCATTTTATGTAACCGAACTGAACAGCTGAAGAGCCGGTCTCCTTTGTGGACTTTGTGGTGAATGATCAGAGCGCTCTTTGAGGAGAAGCTCTGAGCACAGATCCCACATTCGAAGGGTTTGTCTGCCGCGTGCCTGTTCTTGTGAATGTTCAGTCCCGGCTCTGTTGCAAATTCCTTTGAGCAAATGGAACACCGGAAAGGCACCTCTCCTGTGTGGATTTTGGTGTGTCTCTTCAGTTTACACCTTGTTCTAAATTTCTTTGAACAAAAAGGGCAGCTGAACGGTTTCTCTCCAGTGTGAATGCGCATGTGCTTGTTAAACCACCACTCGGCCACAAAGTCCTTGTCACAAAATGTGCAATGGAAATGGCCGCTCTCCCGTGTGACGGATGTTCATGTGGAATTCCAGGGATTTCTTTTCAGCAAAACCCTTTTCACAAATCAGACACTTTAGTCCAGAGTGGATCCTCATGTGTTTTAATAAGGACTTCCTTCGTACATATGTTTTTGAGCAAAAGGAACAGCTGTATGGTCTCTCTCCTGTGTGGCTCCTCATGTGTTCATTTAAACCACCGCTCTGTTTAAAAGCCATGCCACAAACTGAACACCTGAATGGTCTCTCACCTGTGTGTGTCCTCATGTGCGTTTTGAGTTGAGTCTTCACTTGGAAAGCCTTTGCACAGATGGAGCATTTGAAGTGTTTCTCTCCGGAGTGGATTTTCAGGTGTTGTGTCAAATGCCCTTTCTCTGTGAAGTCTCTCCCACAGAGCGTGCATTTGAACGGCCGCTCTCCTGTGTGGACCCTCATATGAAGTTTGACCCTCTTCTTCTCAGCATAAGCCTTTCCACACACTGTACACTTGTGTGGTTTCTCCCCTTTGTGCGTCAGTATGTGCATCTTTAGACTCTGCCTTTGTGTATATGTTCTAGAACAAATGGAACAGCTGAAAGGTCTCACTCCTGTGTGAATCCTCATGTGCAGGTTTACATGGTCTTTGGTTCTAAATTCTTTAGTGCAAACTGTGCATTTGAATGGCTTCTCTCCTGTGTGAATCCTCATGTGGACTTTTAGTTTACAGCTCCTGATGAAGCCTCTTCCACATACTAAGCATTTGAATGGTTTCTCTTCCAAATGAGTGAGTTCATGACTTTTTAATCTTTTGTTGGTGGGGAACCCTTTTCCACATTGAGAGCACTGTTTCAATTGACTTCCTGGTTCCTTCTTGGCTTTAACTTTAGAGCGTTTGCGTGGAGCGTCTGCAGCAGTCCAGTCTTCAGAGTTGTCCGTATCAGTGGAAAACTGTTCTTCACTCTCGGACTCTGAGGGTTCCTCTAAATCTGTTGCTCTGTCTCCCCCGTCCTCTTTGTCCTCTTTGTCCTCTTCGTCCTCTCCATCCTCTCCATTCTCTCCATTCTCTCTGCTCTCCTCTTTCACGCACTCCTCTTTCTCACTCCTCACAGAGACAATCACTGGGAACGCTTCGACCGGCTCCTGTTGGACTTTCTGTTCCTCTAGTTCTTCTTTAATCTTGATTAGACTGGAGTGTTCCACATCTGGACTCTGGTCATCTGCATAGACAGAAACATATAACATTAAACAGGCACTTTAAAGATGGACTAAACTGTGAGTGGTTAAAAGGGAGGTGAGAGTGAGAGGAGGGTCTCAACCAATGAGAAACAGCTTCACTAAAGCCTTGTTCCCATTGGTTCACTTTGAAGTACATTTTTTCCAGTGATGCACAATGTTTGAAAATATAACTATACATTTCCAGCACATAGTACATCTAATATAAGCAAAACCCAATGCATTACAAAGTTTTGCCTTTAAGCTAGTTTTAGCTTTAGCCATCTCTCACAGCGTCACAAACCTAGAATCACTAAATGTCTTTTTTGTGAATTGGTGAGATCAGCCTTATTATGATTAAAATTAATCATATGATTATGATTAAAAAGTATAATTCAGGTACAATTTACACTAACCCAAACTGTGCCATAATGTTGAAGCGCAGCACAGAGCAGTGCTGTGCAGCTTATTCTACTGTGACAGGTCTGTTCTCACCTCTGCAATCTGGGTCCTCTTTGAGCTCATCAGCCACACTACAAAAACACATGAAGAGTTACACATGAAAAGCGCAAACATTTTAAATGATTTCAATGAGACTTCATAAAACCAACCCACTGCTTTGCTGTTGTGTCACTGCCTTTGAAACTGCATTGATTAGTGCACGTGAGAGATCACAAGATCAAACATGCATGGATGACATCTAAAACCTCTTCTGGCATGTTTCTGATGAGGGAAGATTATAACATGGGCGAAAACACCAAAAAGTTGAGTTTGTCTAATTCCCCCTCTTTAAATACAATAACTAAAGTAAACAATGTTGAGGAGATCATGCTGCCCTGAGGTGCTCCAGACTGTAAAACTATATTATACATCAAAAGCAAAGCAATAGAGCTGCATTTTTCTAACTATTAAATTTGAACTATTTTAATAATTCCAATTGTTTTGCATTAGTGAAATACATTATTGTAAAAGATCTTTTTTTTGCTAGTAATAAATATATAGTCATAAAACAAACAAAAAAAGTTTGACACATCAAGAGTATAATCCCATTTAACTATCGGCCAATAACCTGTCTCTCCACAATATGGAAGCTCATGTGAGGCTCATGTCAGGTATGACATGAGCTTCCATGTAAAGTAAGTGGACAGATGGATCAATACATGAGAACAGCGTAGAAGGGCATCGGCAAAGATACCAGGGGTGCCGAACACGAGCTCCTGGTGGACCGAACAGTGGACCGACTCAGGGATGGGGCCACCATCACTCACCTGCTCTACATGGATGACATCAAGCTGTACGCCATGAGTGAGCGAGACATCGACTCACTGATCCACACCACCAGGATCTACAGCACAGACATTGGAATGTCATTCGGGCTTGAGAAGTGTAGCTGGGAGGTGACAAAGAGAGGGATCGTAGTCCACACTAGGGATGGAACGATATAAAAATCTGACTCACGATTATCGTGACCAAAAATAATCTGACGATATTATCGCCATAATTATTAATTTGTCAATGTTCTGACGGCCCGGGCGTACTTTACAACTCTACAGGAATGTACATGTACTTCTGCATCACCCACGCAAACAATCTACACATCAAATGAAAGTTACAGCGCTCGTCTTTTCGTATATGCAAACAATTTTCACCTGGAATCACCACAGAGCTGACAGGAAAGACGTTTTTACAGAAAAGACAAAAATGTGAATTTGGACTTCACTCACCTTTGAGGCTCTGGTTCTGTCAAACATCAACATATTCCACAAAGTTGGTCTCATTCGTTCCGTACAGGTCCAGAGAATATAATCCAGTCAAGAAATCATGTCCACAAAATAAGTCAGATCCTCTATGTCCAATCTGCTGCAGGAAAGTATTCCACACGCGAAATCTGGTCCGTCACTTTTTTGCATCTTTGGTCGATTTTAGGCATAATAAACTTAAGACAGTACCAACTTTCTTCCTCAGAGCTAAACACACGTGTTGTTCTGTTCTGTTCTGTTCTTCAGCTTCTGATTGACACCAATATTCTGATTGACACCTTATTGTTGGCCAATAAGGTGGAGGTTGTGGGTCACTGGAGCCGCAAACAGCGAATCAGTGCTATAGATGACTGAAAGTTTACGCCCCCACCCCGAGATGGACCTTACTGAACGTGTTAATGCGGCGCATTCTAGGCGCTGTTGTTTTGCTTCTAAACATGATGAAATGGACAAAAACAAAGGAAGTACGCGATCGAGGACACTGTGGATGTTTGTACAAGTTAAACTAGAGGCGTCTCTGACCCGGAGCGGTTCGTGTCAGAGTGAAGACGACTGTGGACTCAGGAGGAGAGGACCGTATGTTTGATGGATTGGATGCTGTTTTCGATCGGTGAGCGTGGTTTATTCTGCTATTCACATGATTGTAGGTAAATATATATGGTGTGTGTGTGTGTCTGTAAAATGCTGTTTAGCCACTACACACAACACAATCTATATTCAATAGTTTGTCACTTATGATGAATATTTTCAGCTCAAGTTTGTCAAACATGGTTGTCTCGTAAATGCGCGCGCAAGTTGCTCGTGTTTTGCCCTCGGACCCACAACTTTTTTTCGGCAGATTCTGCCACCAGAACAGGCACAGACACAAGTGTCACTGCTATGACAGAGCCCCCCCCCCCCCCTTGTGAGCAAAGATCAAAACTAGCATCTAAACATTGTATTGAAACCAGAAACATGAGTCAGTCTGGTGCCGTAAAGACGATTATAATCGTGCTCGATGATCACTCATTATTAAAAAAATGCCACGAACGATTAATCGCAAACCTTTTATATCGCGATTGACGACATTATCGTATATCGTCCCAGCCCTAGTCCACACAGAAGGGGTCTCACTCCCAGAAGGAACGATAGCAGACATTCAAGACAGTTACAAGTACCTTGGTATCCCACAAGCAAATGGCAACCTTGAAAAGGAAACAAGGAAAGCAGCTACGGCCAAATACCTCAGATGAGGAAGACAAGTCCTAAGGAGTCAGCTCAATGGCAAGAACAAGACCCAGGCAATAAACAGAGACGCCCTGCCAGTAATCAGATACCCAGCAGGAACCATAAGCTGGCCAAAGGAGGAGATACAGACCACAGATGTTCAGACCCGAAAGCTCCTGACCATGCATGGTGGGTTCCCCAATCCAGCACCCTGAGACTGTACGCGAGCCATCCAGTACATCCAGGACAAGGCTTCAACAGATTATGTGCTCAGCGAATATCTCAGACAGTGGGGCTGGAGGAACCATCATGGAAGGACAAGCCCCTGCATGCGATGTACCATCGGAACATATCTGACGTGGCTGATATCAAGAAATCCTACCAATGATTTGAGAGAGCTGGACTGAAGGACAGCACATCCTGGCTGCACAGGAGCAGACCTTGAGCACAAGAGCGATAGAGGCCCAGATCTACCACACCAGACAAGACACAAGGTGTAGGCTGTGCAAAGAGGCCCCTGAGACAATCCAGCACATTACTGCAGGGTGTAAGATGCTGGCAGGGAAAGCAAACATGGAGCGGTATAACCAAGTGGCGGGCATAGTGTCGAGGCAAGATCCTGTGAGACTTCCAGATACAGACTGACAGAATGGTGATAGCGAACCAACCAGACTTTGTGGTGGGGGATAAACAACAGAGCAAAGCCGTTGTGGTGGACATCGCAGTGCCAAGCCATGGGAACATCAGGAGAAACTAGAGAGGGGGCTCAAAGAACAGCTGGAGCCTGGAAGTTGAAAGCATCAGTGGTGCTCGTGGTCATCGGAGCACTGACCCCCAAACTGGAGGAGTGGCTAAGATACTGCGCAGAACCCTCAAGCTCCCAGGCCTCTGGTAGAGGTCCCGAGTGTGGAAAAAGGATGAGAGGCCACCTGTGGAGGGTTAGTACAAGCTTGATAGATACTATATATACATTTATATATATATATATACACATATATATATATATATATATATACGTATATATATATATATATATATACATATATATACACACATATATATATATATATATATATATACACACATATATATATATATACATATACATATATATACATATATATATATATATATATATACATATATATATATACATACATATATATATACATATATATACATATATACATATACACATATACACATATATATATATACATATATATATACATATATATATATACACATATATATACATATATATATATACATACATATATATACACATATACATACATATATACATACATACATATATATACACATATATATATATATATATACATACATACATATACACATATATATATACATATATATATATATATATATATATATATATATATATATAAATTTAAAGAGAGATTACATTTTCCATTCATTTTTTTCCATACACTTTTCAAAAAATTCAAATATTAAGAGTTCAAAGGCATTGTGGAGGCTAACCAGCTACGTGCTAACTAATATCTATACTGTGATTGTTTAAAGTACAAAAGGTTGTTCAAAATGGAAAATTTGGTGAAGTCACACAGGAGGGGCTCGAAGTAGAGCCGCTGCTCCTCCACACTGAGAGGAGCCAGGTGGTTCGGGCATCCGTTCCAGATCCCTCCTGAACACCTAACTAGGGAGGTGTACTGGGCGTGTTCCACCAGAAGGAATTCCCGGGAAAGACCCAGGACACACTGGAGGGACTATGTCTCTTGGCTGGGAACACCCTGGGGTCCTCCAGCGGAGGAGCTGGGGGATGTGTCTGGGATGAAAGAAGTCTGGGAGTCCCTACTACTTGGACTCCTGTAAACGTCAGGCCTTTCTTACATGATATTTCTGGCCCTGTATTTACATCATTTTTTATTAGAATTTTGTTCCTTGTCCAGTCCCAAGATGGCCGTCGCAGTTGCCATGGTAACAGTATTCAGATCCCTCTGGTGTTGTGTAAAGTTCAGTGGTCGCGGCCTTGTTCTCGCTGCCTCCGGTTTCCTCACATTCTCCACGGTCCTTCACAATGAGTCAGTCGAACCCAGACCCGGTTTTGTCCCGCTTCTGTCCCGCTCTGTCACGGCTCAGGCCCGGTCTCGTGTGGACTCCGTGTCCTCCAGTGTGTCCCTGCAGTGTCTTTGTGTAGTAGTGTGATGTGTGATGTGTGCAGTCCTAAACTCACCTGATGTCTGGCTCCTTTGGCTCCCACAGCTCCGGCTCCTCCTTCAGCTTCACTTGTGCCATGTTTCAGTGCTCTGTCCGCTTTAAGGCTCCGCTGAAGCACTCACACAGACACTTCGGGCGCACAGAGCTAACAGCCGCGCACAGCAGCCGCGCACTGCAGCCAAACTCTGCTGCCCTCTGCACATCCGGTTACATATTACTACATGACTTAAAAGACTTTTTGCTAAAAGACTTTCTGCTGCGCCACAGTCGAAACAAAACTGATGTTTTATCGTCTTGCATCCTTCAAAAATACGGAGCACCATATTCCCGAAAAATAAAAACTGGTCTTTATTTTGTTCGCCCAAGATAATTAACTTTAAAACCAAAAGTCACACGGGGGCTCTGGTAAAGTAAACATTCCAATAGAAGTTATAGGTTTATTGTAAAAGTTCCAGATGAAAGCATCATGTTTAGGTTAAAGATGTGGGTCACGGCGCAGGGCCAGTGCGCCCTCTTGTGGTGAATTGGCGTAAGCTGCCTTTTGAATGGCCATGAGGAAGTCATTGGTGATTATTTTATTTATTATTTGATATGGCCAAAACAGTTACATTGCACGAAGCAGATGCATTGTTACTGCAAGAAATGCAAATTTTCCACAGCTGTCCAGAGGAGGCTAAACATTTGAAAAGAACTAAAGCTGCTTGAAGTTCTTATATTAAACAAAACTGACTCTCGTGAACTTTAAGCCATTTCAACTATATAAGGCCACATGGTAATACAAAAGAAAGTATGATTAAGATTTTTACTACTAGTACAATAACACTTACGTCTAGGTGTGTCTGTTCTCGGTCTGTTCACAGCTCAGTGTGAAGCTGCTGCTGAGACACGAGCTGCTCAGTGCACTGGAGCAGAGGGCTGGGAACCAGTCAGTACTTCTAATACTGAAGTTAATGATGAGTATGGCATAAAGTAGGACAGTTGTTAAGGGTTTATTAGACCAGCTGCATGTTTTGAGTCTTAGAGAGAAGCAGGCTACAACAATGAACTTATATCACATTATTCTGTATCGGGCTAATTGAAAAAAGGATTTCTTCACTTAAAACATCCCAGACTACTGGAAATTACATTTATTTTTATCAAAAGCTCCTGGAGGAGGGACCCTAGAACCCCTTCACATGTTCCTTTTTGCTGTCTTAAAATAACTGTTCTTGTTAGTCTCTCTCTAAAGAAGCTGAATCATTTTTGCTTATTTTAAAAACCTACAGATAAGTTCATTTTAAGCAATATAAAAAAGTGCCTTTTTTCTTGGTTGAGCCCCTGCCCCTCAAAATGTCTGAGCATGTCCCTGCACATGATGTACATTATTATTATTTTAGATCAATTTTAAATGAATTACACAAAATAAAATAAAAAATGAAAGTTTGGAGCCACAGTCCCCATTTACCTGCTTTTCATCTGCTAAATGTCAGCTACAAACTAAATATACAAACTAAATATAGTATATTAGCTTTATATAGTATATATAAGCTTTATGTAATTGTACTTTGTTTGTAAAAACAACTACGATCTAGCGGAGAACATTATGGACAAGTATCTTTTGTCTGCACATTCTGGTGATATAATGGCGATTTTCACGATTATAAAAAAGTCCCACAAACAATTATTGTCGACCCTTTTATCACAATAAGGCAGGAAGGGCGTGTGATTTGGAACAGGAGGGAGAGATTTTTTTTTTTTTTTTTAATGGAACAGTTTTGTTTATGTTTGTGACCCTTATACTGAGCCATAAAGACAGCCGTGTTTAGTTTTGATAAGAAAAAATATATAATTGAATCAAAACTCTAGAGTTCCAGAGGTGGTCATTTGTTTTTTTTAAATGAAGACCTTTCAGCTCTCATTCAGAAGCCACCTTGTATCTCCTGCTACTGGCTTGAGTAGAATTTACTCTGAGTTAATTGAGCTTCTGATTGGCTTGGTCTGGCCTTATTCTAGGAGATCAGGACACTTCTGTAAAAAGCTGGTAAACCAGCCAATCAAATGCTGAAGGTGAAACAGCCAACACACAATAAGGGCAAAACGACCCATAATAACATCAGCTGTAAACCAGGGCAGGGCAGTTTTGCTCTAAAACTCTTCCCTTTGGGAATGAAATTAGTTTGGTATAAATCCTAATGCCTCAAATCCAGTTCAACCAAATGTAAAACAACTTCTGGATGGAGCTGAAATGTCTGGATTGTAAAAACAGTGGCCTGTTGACTACTGCTGAAATCATACAGTGTACTTCATGTGACGCCCATATTGGCCTTTATCACTTTAAATTAATTTCTAAACAGATTTTTTTTTTAATCCTCCAAAATTCATCTCAACTGTTCACCAATATGTATTCTGTAAATTGCATATAGTTTTAGAATGAAGCGCAGTACATAACTGCATTATGTCCTGCTCTGTGACTCTACCACTTTTCTTATATAAACTGAGTGTGTTGTGTCAGAGACACTTCATAAAGGTGTTGGCACCTTTATGCCATAAGGAGAAGCGTTTTTACATTATTTCATAAAATGACACCTTTATCTCTTCTTTAAATCTATAAAAGACGTAAACAATTTCATGCTGTAATCCAAAAGGATGTCCTGCAGCAAAAACCACCAGGGGGCGCTCTGGGGTTAAAGGTTTAAGATACAAGACAAAAGAAATAATGATCATATTCTTAAAAGACACCATTCTAATGGTTAAAAAGATGCTGTTTAAGAAGGAACAATTACATCATTATTAAATAGCACTAGAGACATATTAAGCCATTTATTAGATTTTTTTTTAACATAGTAAATTTGTAATCAGTGTCCAGCAGGGGACAAGAGAAGTCATAGGGCAGGTTCAAATGTCTCAAATTAAAAGAGCTGTTGCCTTCTTGTGATATTGGGTTCTTGTGATATTGGGTTTCCTTACAGAACTGATCTATTTTTGAAAATATGTTGAGAATTTTGCTCCAAGGACACATCATAGCGTCACATTAAACCACTCCTGGACACATGACGGGTTACACCACACCAAAAATAATCACCAGATTATCCATCAAAGAGAAGGAAAAAAAGTTTTTCTCTGATGTGAATCCACATGTGTGTGTTAAACCAGCTCTCAGCCACAAAGTCCTTGTCACAAACTGTGCAGTGGAACAGCCGCTCTCCTGTGTGACGGAGGTTCGTGTGGTATTCCAGGGATTTCTTTTCGGCAAAACCCTTTCAGGTCTTGGGTGGATCTTCATGTGTTTCCTTAGTTTGTTCCTGTTGCATACCTCTTAGAACAGACAGAACAGCTGCAGGGTCTCTCCCCTGTGTGGGTTATCATATATTGTTTTATGTAATTTTGTTTAAAACCTTTATGACAAAGTGGACACCTGTAAGGTGTTTCTCCTGTGTGAATCCTCATATGAGTTTTTAGAGCTTTCTTTTCTTTAAAATCTCAAATGTATGGCACAAACCATACATTTGAATGGTTGTTCTCCTGAGTGGACTCTCAGCTTGTGTCTTGTGAGCTGACCATTTAAGGTAAAGGTCTTAGCACAAACTGAGCAACTGTAAGGTCTCTCCTGTGTAAATCCTCATGTGCAGTTTTAATGTTTTCTTTTTGGTGAAAGCCTTTTCACAAACTGTACATTTGTATGGTTTCTCTTCCTTGTATGTTAGCAGGTGCATCTAGTGTGTCTTGTGTGTAGGTATTTGAACAAATGGAATAGCTGTAAGGTCTCTCTCCTGTGTGAATCCTCATGTGCAGTCTTTGTAGTTTCTCTGTTGAGAAGTGCTTTGCACAGATGGAGCATTTGAAGGGCTTCTCTCCTGTGTGGGTCCTGGTATGTTTTTTTAGGCAGGATTTTGTCCTTAAGCAAATTTTGCAAAATGTGCATTTGAATGGCTTCTCTTCCTGATGCATGTACATTTTTAGAGTCTCCCTCTGTGTAAAGGCACACATAGAACAGCTTAATGGTCTTTCACCAGTGTAAGTTCTCATATGACGCTTTAGATTACTTTTAAATGAAAAGTTCCTTGCACAAACTCTACATTTGAATAGTTTCGCTCCCCTCCAATTGTTCCTGTGAGCTGGTTCCTGCAGCTGTTCACTGTGCTCAGGGTGTGTTTCTGCAGTGGGACTTTCAGGTTTAGAACTGTTCAGTCTCTGTCCTGTGTGAGTGTTCAGGTGAAGATGCACATAACACTATTGAGTGTCCTTGGTACAAACTGAACCACTGAGCGGCCTCTCTGCTTCATGAGTCTTTTGTCTTTTAAACATGTCCATGTGATAAAACTCCTTCTCACACTCAGAGCATTTGTGAGCTTTGATTGGCCACCTGCTTCTCTCCCATTGTTCTTGTGAGCCAGCTCCTGCAGCTTTTCACTGGGCTCAGAGTGTTTGTGCAGTGGGACTTTCAGGTGTCCAGTCTTCAGAGTCGTCTGTGTCAGAGGAAAACTGTTGTTCCCTCTGTGAGTCTGTGAGTGTTTGGTCCTGTTCAGTCTCTGTCCTCTGTGAGTTTTCAGGTGAAGATGCAAATAATACTTCTCAGTGAAGATGACTGAAGGATTACACAGACATCTTTGGTACAAACTGGACACCTTGTGCTGTGAGCCTTCATGGGTAGCTGTGTCACTGTCCTCTCTGCTCTCTTCTTTCACTGACCACTCCTCTTTCTCAATCCTCGCAGAGATAATTACTGGGGATGCATGGATCCACTGCTGGTGGACTTTCTCTTCCTCTTGTTCTTCTTTCATCTGGACCAGACTCGGACCCTCAGCTAGGCTCTCGACACCTGCAAAGACAAAATAGATTTGACTCTAAACGTGTTAAACCAGATTAGAGGCTCAGCAGAAGGCTGAGAACAGGGCAGTAACTAAAATCAAGAGCTGAGCCACAGAATAACCAGCAAATCAGACAGAAAGGGAAGGCGTCTGACCAATCCGGAACAGCAATGAAACCAGTGGGAGGAACCAGTGAAGCTAGGCCTGTAATCCAAATTTCAATGGTCACAACCTTGCCAGCTAGATGATTTCTCATGTTTTTGTGAGTTCACAAACTCTATAGAATCCATCTTGTTCGACTTCAGCTGAAGCGTTCACTTGACGGAGATGAATCAATTACAGGGCAGCATTATGGTTTAGGCCGAAGCCAGCACCAAACAAATCAGAACAAACATGGCGGTGCAGACAGATGAACTTGAGCAGAGAGACACAAATCAATCTGGTATGAGATGGTTCGGGCTGGGCGAGGTGGTGTCCTCCATTCAGAGCCAGGGTAGGTTTCTTAGAGCTTAAAGTGCCGATGCTCAAGAGTGACTCACTGCTGTGGCTGTTGTGCCTGGGCAGGACTCTCTTCTCTTAGGTTGAGCAAACTGTTGTGTCAGCGTTGTGCGTACTGGATCGATGGAGGCTTGTTCTGTGTTTGAGGGGAGCCAGGCCCCTACCTCCTGAGCAGACGGGCTTCCCAGATGGCCGGGTTTCTATGACTGCGTGGTGCAGCTGTAGGGTGGAGATGACACATGCACATGGGCCCTCTGAGTGAGGCTGACCCTGCTTGTGTTTTTTTGTCTGGTTACGGCGCCGTGAGTGGGAGTGCCTCGGCTGTGTTTGGAGTATCAGATCCACAGGGCTTCATCTTACCGGGCCAACCTTTAGAGCCTGTCCAGTTGGAGGTACATTTATCCTATGGCCTTCGTCTTGGTGGGTAAACAGTCGTGAAGCCTGAAGGTGGGAAGAGCAAACACAATAGAAATTACAGTTAGCTGACATAACTACAGTTCTATGAGTGGGTGCGAGCCCACTTACCTTGAGGCCAAGCTGGATCATCTCCCTTTGTGAGCTGATTCAAAGAGGCTGTGGGTATGACTGGTGGTGACTGCTTTGATCTATCAAGAGGGCTGGCTAGGCTCCTGAAAGAGGTAACAAACAGCGAAGCCCGTAGGTGGGCTCACACACTTGTGGAACTACAGTTACATCATGTAGCTCATTTCCATTAACAGTGTTGGGAGCTCTGCCGGCAGTAAGTCAGACTTGTTCCCGGTGCATGTTGGACTCCGCCAGGGCTGCCCTTTGTCACCAGTTCTGTTCATTATATTTATTGACAGAATTTCTAGGCGCAGTCAGGGGCCGGAGGTGGGTCTGGTTCGGGAACCACAGGATCTCATCTCTGCTGTTTGCGGATGATGTTGTCCTGATGGCTTCTTCGAGCCAGGACCTGCAGCACTGGGGCGGTTTGCAGCCAAGTGTGAAGCGGCTGGAATGAGAATCAGCTCCTCCAAATCTGAGGCCATGGTTCTCGACTGGAAGAAGGTGGTTTGCCCTCTCCGGGTGGGTGGTGAGCCTTTGCCTCAAGTGGAGGAGTTCAAGTATCTCGGGGTCTTGTTCACAAGTGAGGGGTGGATGGAGGGTGAAATTGACAGGTGGATTAGTGCAGCGTCTGCAGTGATGCGGTCGCTGTATCGGTTTATTGGGGTAAAGAAGGAGCTGAGTCGAAAGGCAAAGCTCTCGATTTACCGGTCAATCTACGTTCCTACCCTCACCTATGGTCATGAGCTCTGGGTAATGATTGAAAAAACAAGATTGCAGATACAAGCGACCAAAATGAGCTTCCTCCGCAGGGTGGCTGGGCGCACCCTTAGAGATAGGGTGAGGAGCTTGGTCATGCGGGAGGAGCTCGGAGTAGAGCCGCTGCTCCTTCACGTTGAGAGGAACCAGCTGAGGTGGCTCGGGCATCTGCTCAGGATGCCTCCTGGATGCCTCTGGGCATGTCCCACCGGGAGGAGGCCCCGGGGAAGACCCAGGACACGCTGCATGGACTATGTCTCTCAGCTGGCCTGGGAACACCGTGGGATGCCACCGTGACCGGAGGAGCTGGAGGACGTGTCCGGAGTGAGGGAAGTCTGAGAGTCCCTGCTTAGACTGCTGCCCCCGCGACCCAGCCCCGGATAAGCGGAAGAAAATGGATGGATGGATGGATTGTGTTGGGAGCAACTAAATACATGTGGTAAAAATACATCTTCAAAATATTGTGTGATGGGTGATAGTATGTTTCTCTTCCATTTGATGATATTCAGAGTACAGTTACTTTAATGAAAATTAAAGGAATACATTGCAGTACTTGAGGCTTCAAACTGCACAGCTCTTGAGAAAGTATTCAGAATGCAGTGTTCTGATTGGACGATGGAACTGAACATGATACAAAATACATTTAAAACATGTGTCAGTGCGCTCTGTCCGCTTTAAGGCTCAGGGAAAGCACTCACACAGGCACTAAAGGGACACAGAGCTGACCATGGAGCTAACACAGCCCACGCGTCTTTCCCTTCTGTGTGTGGAGCTCTCTGGTGATGACTGGGATTTCAGTTGTATAAGTCTAATACCATGAACCTAAATGTCATTAAAAAAAACAGCTGTGACAATTATATGATCCAATCAATTCCACGTTAGGTCCGTTTATGGTTCACGGGATAATGACATGAACAGAACTGACATGTACATTATTAGGAATAATGGGAAATTTGTTCTCTGTATTTGACCCATACTTCAGTGTCTCTGGGTTAAACCTGTCAGGAGCAGTGGACCAAATATAAGCCCAGTGCAGGTCAGGAGCACCCTGCTGGAGGGTCTGAGCACATAACATGGGGAGAGAAACCCAGAACATTTTTGCTTTGAGGAAAAATAAACATGCATCAAACGCACCTGCCGCCCAGTCAAGTGTGCAGAGTCTACACAGAAAGAAAAAAATAAACATGCAAACTATGTTTCAACCACAAACTCTCGACAAACTTTAGGTCACACAATTTATTTGAATGTCAATTACCTGAACTGAGCAACCTGTTCGTTCAGAATTCATATCACTTATATTCTGTTACATTTTCAAATCACCACAGTCAACATGTTTTACTAAGTTATAAGCAGTTATTTTTACAAAGTTTTCTTTTTTCCAGCATCCACGTCCTGCCTGTCCCATATGCAAAGAAATGTCCAAATATTTGACCCTCTGCATTTGACACATTTTTCAGTATCTTTGGGTGTCTCTGGGGTAAACCTGCATTTGACCCATCCTCCAGTGTCTCTGGGTTAAACCTGCATTTGACCCACCCTTCAGTGTCTGTCAGGAGCAGTGCAGTGGCCTGGAGTCCTCTCCAGATCTTTTGTGAAGGTTGTGGGTGTGAGGTGAGGTGGGTAGTACTCCATTACATTTACTGGTTTGAAAGAAATTGTACTTTTCAGAGTAGTTTTCAAACCTCATACGTTTACTCTTATTTGAGTAATGTATTGTACAGTGTAACAGTACTCTTATTTGAGCAAAAAATTTGGTTCCTCTTCCCACTATGAGTCTAAAGTGACAAAACATTCATGTTGACAATATGAAATGATTTGAACATTTATGTTTCAGATACAATTTGAAAATAGCAGAATCTGTCCCATATTTAATATTTTGTCTCTCCAGTTACATTATCTTATGCTTTATACATCAGATTTTAAACACTCAACCTGTTACTCAGTACTCAAGTACATTGTTTCTCCAAATACATTTTTACCAATTCTTATTAATTACATAGATAACTACGTTTTACTTGTACTTCAGTAATATCATTTTTCATTTTTGACTCCTCTACCCACCTCTGGATGTGAGTACTAACTGGATGAATGGCCTTTGGTGCATGTTTTATGTAGAAAAGAAACAGATCACTCAGCGGAAACCCACCCAAACACAGGGAACACTAGACCCTCCCACTTGGCCCAAGAGTTGAATCCTGGACCTTCTTGCCGAGAGGCAATAATACACCCGCTCAGCTACAGTGGAGCCTCATGTCAACACCACCTAACCCAACAAGACCTATTGACTGGGGCTGGTCTGAAGAAGCCTCTCTGGACAGGACAGTGCCTCCGTGTGGACGATCATGTGACTCTTCACTTGACATTTCCGTAAAAACTTTTTTTCACAGACTGGACAGCTGAAAGGTTTGTCACCCACGTGAATCAGCATGTGTGAGTTCAGATGAGTCTGTCGTGAAAATGATTTCTCACAAAAGGGACAACTGAAAGGTTTCAGTCCGGAGTGTGTGGAGATGTGGGACTTTAGATGGTCCTGGCGTGAAAATGATTTGCTGCAAACTGAACAGCTAAAAGGTTTCTCTTTGTTGTGAATGGGTAAATGTCGGTGTAGAAGTGAGTTGTTGGCAAATTCCTGCCCACATTCTGAACAGCTGAAAGGTCCCTGCCCTGCGTGGCTGATCATGTGCACCTTCAGATGATTGGAGCGCGAGAAGCATTTGTTACACACTGAACAGCTGAAAGGTCTCTCCCCAGTATGCACTCTGGTATGAGACTTCAGAGTACTCCTGTCTGTAAAGGTCTTCTCACAGAGTGGACAGCTGAAGGGTCTTTCTCCCGTGTGGATCCTCATGTGTGTTTTCAGATTGGTTTCTTGGGTAAAAGTTTTGGCACAGAGTGAACAACTGAATGGTTTCTCTCCTGTGTGCGTCAGTAAGTGGCGCCTCACGGTGGCCATGTACTGAAAGGCCTTCCCGCACTCGGGGCACTTGTGTGGCCGCGCCTGCCCCCTCTTTTTCACAACAGGTGCAGACAGGTGCCGCTCTGAGTCCAGCAGCTCGGGGGCGGTTGGACTTGACACAAAAGAAGAGTTAAAATACTCAACTTCCAGAGACTGGTCCAGGTCAGGATTTGTCTTGTACTCTGGTCTCAGGTCCGGTCTCAGGTCCGGTCTCAGGTCCGGTCTCAGGTCCGGTCTCAGGTCCGGTCTCAGGTCCGGTCTCAGGTCCGGTCTCAGGTCCGGTCTCAGGTCTTCCCTGTCCTCTCTCTCCCCTGCACAGAGACGCCCCTCCTCTTCCTCCTCCTCTCCGTCTTCATTTCCCTCGTCTTCTCTCTTGATGATGACACAGATGACAGGGCTTTCCAGCGCCCTCTCCTGGTGGATCCCCTGCTCCTCAGGTTCTTCTTTGATGTGGACCAGACTGGGACCAGGCTTGTTTGAGAGGGTCTGAGCACCTGCAGGATACACATAGCAAAACAAACATGAACTGTCAGGGAGCATTCACACTTGGTCTTGGTTTTTGCTAATAAAGACTTGTTTTTTGCTTCTAATCCTGGCTTAGTTCCTGGTTTAGTTCCTGGTTTAGTTCCTGGTTTAGTTCCTGGTTTAGTTCCTGGTTTAGTTCCTGGTTTAGTTCCTGGTTTAGTTCCTGGTTTAGTTCCTGGTTTATTAGTGCATAAATATGATTACGGTTATGATGTCTGGTGAGTCCTGGCAGAGCACAAAAAAAAACTGTTTGGTGTTTAGTTCCTGATCATGATGAATAAAACATGTTCCCCCATCGTACAGTGTCAGGTGGTTCTGGTTCTGAGAAGCAGGTGATGCTAAAGCAGTTGTGCTCAAGAGCCGGAGCTGGTTCGGTCTGTCTTAGGATCATTGTGACACTTTACAGCCGTTAAACACCTCTGAACATGATTGACTATTAAAGCTACACTATGGAACTTTTCTAGTGAAGAATCAGTCACCTGCTTGTCTCCATAGAGAGGTTATTGCTTTGCCTGGAAGGCTGCACAGTATGGCATTATTAAACTTGGATTTGGTTTGTGGAGACACAAGTGGCCTCAAATGTTGTTTTCATATTTGTTGTGCTTTAAAAACAGCCATAATGAAATAAATGACTTTTTGTCAATATTTTTTTGACTAAAATATTACGCAGTGGGGTTTTACATAAATGCAAGACATACGTTCATTGTCATGCTGTGGAACGTAAGTGTTGCATGGAGACAAGCAGGTGGTGAACTCCAAGTAACACATCTTTAATCTGCATTGGCTCATTACCTCTGTGCACCGGGTTTCTGAAGGTCAGATCCATCCCTCTGCAAGAAACACAAACAAATGAATGACATGCAAACAGACTGCTTATACAGGCCTTTGTTCTGTCCTTTCAGAAAACCATGATCCAGGCTTGACACTCGTGTGCCCAGACTGAGACTCCGGCGCTGGGCTTGGACAGCTCAGTCTGCCCTGCCTCCCTGGAGCTGCTGAGCTCCAGGAGAGTTCTCATTTAAACTAGAGCAGTGAGACCCAACGAGCAGCACCAGGTCACAAGGGGCAGGAATTATGTTAATCTAGGAAAATGTAATTATAAATCACACAAGTTACCACATACACACCTCCAGCAGAGGTGCTTTTGTGCTCTGCTCCTTAACCCAGGCAAGGATGAGTCAAATGCAGAGTGCACATTTGCCTGTGGACACAGTAAAGTCTTGCACCTCTGTACACTGATGCTGAAGGACAGGCGGGAAAGTGTCTTGCTTAAGAACACAACAGCCCCATTGCACTAGTGCTGTGCCTGTGCCGTAAGATGATGATGTAGAACAATCTTTAATTGGTTACAAATATGGATAAACACACAAAACATGAGCCAAACCATTTCCTGAACCAAATATCACTAACAGTCCTGTCCCGCGTACTGCGCATGCCCCGTAGCCTATAGGCCACAGCAGGCAAATAAAATGGGCCCAGTTTTAACCGTTTAAAAAAAATGTTGCGATGTTTTCAGCCTGATGTGAGCCAGCAAAAAGTCCGCAGTGTGCCCAGAGTCTACCCGGAGTCCACCCGCAGACTGTCCGGTCCCCAGCAACTCCCAAACGGACACGGTCCCACCAGACACCCGCGACCTGACACTCATTTCGGCGCAGATTTTTCAGAATGTTAAACCCTCTGGATGAGACTAAAGGCACGGTGGTCAGGGTGGTCACGATGCTCACGGGGCCGGTTCCGTCCTCTTCCGCGGACATCGTGACACAATAGCTCAGAGATCCATAGCGCCTATAAACTCACCTGTTGTCCGGCTCCTTTGGCTCCCACAGCTCCGGCTCCTCCTTCAGCTTCACTTGTGCCATGTTTCAGTGCGCGCTGTCCGCTTTAAGGCTCAGGGAAAGCGCTCACACAGATACTAAAGGCGCACGGAGCTAACACAGTCGCACACTGCAGCCGCACACTGCCTCCGCTCCTCCACGCCTCTCTCCGCTGCCCTCTATTGATCCGGTGTAATACTTGCATCAGGCCTAGTTTAGTTCAGCTTCATCCTCTGCTTCATCTGACCCTCTTCTCTGTTCCTCTGGACCTTCTGGATCCTCTGCATCTTCTGCTCCATCTGACCCTCCTCTGCGCCCTCGACATCCTCTGCTCCTCTCCTCTGTGCCATATTCACTGTCCCTCTGTATATATGCTCAGTGTCTGCTGCCCTCTGGTGTTCAGTCTATCCTGTTGCATGTTTATGTGGGTCACTTCAGATAATAATAAAACTTTTCTTTTGTTCATCTTCATTTGTTTAATTAAAATAAACAATTGAACAGACTTTGGTAAACATATTCTCTTTTACATAACACAGTCATTCAAACAAGATGCAAACAAAAGTACAACTTATCCTTTTATCCAGTTCTGGTTCAGTCCTGGTTCAGTCCTGGTTCAGTCCTGGTTTAGAACAGATTCAATCCTGTCTTAGACCTGGTTGAGGCGTGGTTCAGTTCTGGTTTAGTCCTGGTTGAGTCCTGGTTTAAACCTGGTTTAGACCTGGTTTAGTCCGGTTCCTCAGTGGGGGGTCTCGGCTGAAGTCTTGGTCGCTGAGCTCAGACTCTGACATCATGAGGCTGGAGTTATGCTCCGTACTGCGATGCTTCAGACCTGCACAGAGGTAGGGTATCTAAGGCAGTCTGACACACAGGTAGGGCATCTGACACAATCTGACACACAAGGACGACATCTGACAGACAGGACCCTGCAGGTAGTCAGACTTACTGAATTTGGGCCTCAGCTCGACTCTCTCCTGCTCATCCACATTGTCCAGGATCGTGTACCGGGTCTTCCTTCGGACCCTGGATGGTCTTTTCCTAGAAAAGAAAAGAACCAGAACTAAACCAGAAAGAAAACTAGGACTAAACCAGGACTAAATCAGGACTAAATCAGGTCTATGCAAGGACTGAACCAGGGGTAAACCTTGCTTGGCAAGTGAAGAATTATATCTGTCTGTATTTCTTATACAAAGAGATGTCAGTCTGGTCCCCATGCCCTCCATCGCGTCTGAAGCCAGAACCAAACCCAGCCTTCCAATCAGATTTGTTTATTTCAGTGAGGCATGTGAAACAAAGGAATTAATTGGTCACTATCATTTACAAACAAAATTACATTTCTCTTCCCTCAGATGAACAGAGTTTTGTGCTTTGCTCATTGATTTTTTCAGAAATCCACTGTGTTTTTCAGCTCTAGGTGATATTTTTGTCCTTCTTTTTTCCTCGTAAACAGCCACATTTGTTTTGCTATGGATGGACCATGCCTGTCCCTGATTGGGTAACCCACCTGTCAATCACGCTCATCTGACTTGGGAAGATTCACTGGTGATCACCGGTAACCAGATTCATTCAGGCAAGACTGAACCAGGACTGAACCATGTATAAACCAGGTTTAAACCAGGTCTGAACCAGGTCTAAACCAGGTCTAAACCAGGTCTAAACCAGGTCTAAACCAGGACCGAACCAGGACTGAACCAGGACAAAATCAGGACTCACCTCCGGCAGCAGCACATGAAGGTCCAGGTTGCACTGAGGATGAGGAGGACCAGGATGAAGCCGCTGAGGATCACATACAGAACTCTCCACTCTGGAAAAAAAACATGTGGCTTCAGTCAGTTTAAGATGACAAAACATTTAATACTTGAATGGATTGGCCCTGTAGTTGCCGCGAGTAACACTCTGGTGCTGTAATTTTGCACAGAGCTGCAGGTCTCAACAGCAGAGAAGTTTCATACAAACACAAAGCCATTTCCCAGAATGGCTGCATGGTTGACTTGTTAGGGCATATCTACATTCAACACAAAGATATTAGCAGAAAGACTTTTCTCTAGTTTCCCATTTAAATGAATGGAGTTCTTTCTTAACCACAAAAGCCAAATGAACACAAATCAGTAAAAGTAAAAGTGGGATTTGATCTGAAATATTCTGTGAAAAAAATGTGCAATCAAATCTGTTACTAATGCTAATGATGGTGAATTGAAGCCAGTCAATTGAGCTAGAATCGCGCCCATGCTCACTTTCTGTTTGAAACGACTAGCAGGCCCATACAGTCTATGGGTTTCAGTTGAAACACTGCAGAATCAGGGGCCTTTTGACCTTTGACCTCACCGCAGTTGCTCTCTCCGTCCCCGAGGTAGGTCCTGAGCAGATTCTCAGTCCAGAAAGGGTCACAGAGACAGAGCCTAGAGACTGGGTCACACTGCCCCCGGCCTGAGCATTGCAGCTGGCACACTGCAACACATTTCACCACTCATCATTAAAACAGGGTTAAAGCCCCACTGCGGAACATTTCATCACACTAGAACAGGATTTTGTCCTCACCCACAGTGTCCACACGCAGCACTCTGAACAAGAGGTAGTCCGTCCTCTCACTCAGAAGATGAGATCTCAACAGAGAGACCACCGCAGGACCAGACACCGAACCAGAGACTGGGTCAAAGTCTGGACCAGAGATTGGACCAGAAGAAGACAGCACGGAGAACCGCAGCACTGTACTGGACCAGAGAAACTAGGGTTAGACCAGGAACCACACCAGAGGAACAGATACACAGGGATATAAGAAAATGGGCATCTGACACACAGAAATATAGTAGGATAGGAGGGCATCTGGCACACAGGGAGTACCTGAGTCGGGCGTGTCCATAGAGTCGTCTCAGTTGGATGTCAGACGTGGAGACGTGTAGTAGAGCAGCGATCTGACTGACCACAGTGTCCCTCTGAGAGACACTGACCTGAGACACAGCACAGCCTGATCAGGATCCTGGTCGGGAGGGTGACTTTCAGTGACTAAAATATTTTCATCAATGCCATATTTTTGCTCACTAGAACTAAATTTAAACAAAATAAAAGTCATCATAAAAATGTGTGTATGTGTATATATATATATATATATATATATATACACACACACACACATACATACATACATATATATTGTCCTACAACATGTTGGAGTTTGCATAAAAAAAGACAAAAAAGACAAAAAAAAACTAACAAAAATAAAACAGAACGTTATAGTAAGACTAAGACTCAAACTTAACACTACTGGTCAGGAGCACCTCACTGGGGTCAGACTCACCTGGGAGACAGATACCTGTAGCTCCAGTTCCACCTCATCTCCTCCGCCGGGCTCTACGGCAACACACAGGGACAAAAACAATCAGGTTTTGACTTTCTCCAAACTTTAAATGTGTAGTTTAAAATAAAGTGGTGAAATGGAGTACACCAGGTGATAGGGAACAATGAACTTAAAGATGCACCAAGTAACTTGTTGGACAGAGGGTTCACCACCAGCTTGTCTCCATGTGGAATATTCCACAGTATGGCATTATACTTCACATTGCAAATATTCCATTAACAGTGTTTTTATGGCTCAAAAACACCTGAAAAACAAGCATTCTTATTGTAAGCGGGTTCGCCTCTCCACAAATCTGACCTTTAACTTGGTTTGATGGCATCAACGGCTTGTCTCCAAGGAGATATGCAAGTTTAATGCCTTACTGTCAAATGGTGGTTTTCCTGTAGTTCTTGAGAAGATATCTGTGTAATCCCTCTGTCGTCCAGGCCTGATCCAAAAAGAAACTCCTACAATGGTCTGTCTAGTTGACAGATTTTATGTTTTCCTTTTGCCATACTGTCAAAATATAGCCTTTATAAAAAGTGGACGAAGGGAGTGTGACATCACCCCCAATGTTAGGCTCCAGCCAGATGAAGCTCATCGAGGCTCGAGCAGTTACAGTGGCGAATTAGGAGTGGAGTTCCATATTTGGAATTTCAACTACAAATATCATAGCAACCAAAGAGCCAATCCGCAGCGGGACTGTTGAAGGCGATACCCCTTCCCACCCACACTGCTGGTTTAGCAGGGAGCACATGCTTAGCAATACTGTCAATCAAACCTGTTGCTAATGCTCGCAGGATCGACCTCTGGGAAAGAAGGTGTCTGATTGGTCTGTTATTAATGCTCATATCCTAATTTAAGGACAAAATAGTGAAATAAAAACCACAGGATCATGTAGAGCAGGTTAATACCAACATTTTAAGGTCAGAATGATGTTACAGTTACAGAGAGAGGGGCCACGCTTTTTCAATAGAAAGTGAATTGGAGGCAGAGTTGATGTAGCAGAAGCGCATCCATCCTCACTCCCTGTTTGTCCATGTCCATTTATATATACAGTCTCAATGTTAAATGGAACATTCCAGGCAAAGCAATGCCATTTCTATGGAGACAAGCAGCTGGGAACTCCCCAGGAGCAAAGTTACTTAATGTGCCTTTAATTCACTTCCCAAGAAAAAAGAATACCCAAAAGGTCCATATTTTGCTGGCGCTCCCTTCCCCCTCTCCGTCTATTGGTCAGCCTCTGTCATGCTCCAAGTAGGTTTAATCAATCACAGTAAAGTGCGAACTTCCAAAGGATGCAGAGAGTTGTTGCATCTGAAGGGACAATAAAATCCTGGTCCAGGTTTCTTGTTCTTTGCTGTTTAACCCAAATTTCAATCCTTTCATATTTGTCAGGAAAAAAATTAATTTCAACCTATGGATTTTTCATTACATCTATGTCTTCTGGGCTTTTGATTTTACCAGGCAGGACCTCAGCCCTGGCAAGACGGGCATTACCTGGCAGCACTTGGACCCTGGCAGGACGGGTGCTACCTGACAGCACTTGGAACCTGGCAGAACGGGTGTTACCTGGCACCACCTAGACTTCTGTAGGACAGGATTTACCTGGCAGCATCTACGACCATGGTAGCACCTGGACTCTGACAGGACGGGTGTTACCTGACAGCAGCTGGACCATGGCAGGACGGGTGTTACCTGACAGCAGCTGGACCCTGGCAGGACGGGTGTTACCTGACAGCAGCTGGACCCTGGCAGGACGGGTGTTACCTGACAGCAGCTGGACCATGGCAAGATGGGTGTTACCTGACAGCAGCTGGACCCTGGCAGGACGGATGTAAGCTAGCAGCAGCTGGACCCTGGCAGGACGGGTGTTACCTGGCAGCACCTGGACTGTGGCGGTGGCGGACGCCGATCTACCCCAGGCATCTGTGACGCGGAGGTGAAACAAATACGAACCCTCCACCAGATTCACCAGAACCAGAGAAGAACTGGACTCAGAGCCAAAGAGCACGTCCTAGAGAGAGAAAAAACAGGTCTGAACCAGGACTAAAAGAGAACTAAAACAGGACTGAATCAGCACTGAACCAGGACTGAACCAGGGCTAAACCAGGACTAATGCAGATATTAAACTAGGACTGAACCAGCCTTGAACCAAGACTGAGCCAGGACTAAACTTGGTATTAACTAGGACTAAACCAGTTTTAATCAGGTCTCCAGCAGGAATTAAACCAGGACTGAACCAGGTCTAAACCAGGACTAAACCAAGACTAAACCAGGTCTGCACTAGGACTAAACTAGGTCTGCACCAGGACTGACCCCAGCAGCTGGGCTCTGGATGTCTCGTGTCCACAGGTAGTGCACTGTTTTGGGGTCGCCGTTGGTCACGGAGCCCTGGAGGAGCAGAGAGCTGTTGGGGAGGATCAGGGTGTAGCTTCCTCCAGCGTGAGCCACTGGAGGAGGGCCGAGGAGGGCTGAGGAGAGGCCGGAGAACCAGGACACAGACAGATAAGAAACGTACGACACATAAATAGAATCCAGAGGAAGGATAAAAATAACTCTACTTAAGTAACAATAGGCTGCGTTTATGTTCTACAGTTTGATGGTGTCATAATCTCAGATGGAGGGTAGGGTCCATACAACTCTACGGGAGAGTCACTGTTTCTGAACGAACTCTCCAAACTTCTGCTTCACAAATGTTGAACTGTTTGTTGAATTATTTGTTTGGGGTTGGCTCCACAAACTTGTTATATTAATCTTACGGCTTAAAGTCCTTTCAACTATGACAATGATCACGTCTTTGGGGTTGAATAATAGCACCACTTTCGGAAGCTGCTGTAAAAAAAGAATTTCACTTTTGCTCATTTATACTGACGGAGAAGATACTGAACTTTAAGGATAGGAGATATTAACCATAATCCAGTTAAACAGCAAATTCCACTAGAGAATTCTGACCTGTTTCCAAATCAGGTAAAACTACAGGGATTCTACAATGTGCTGATTAAACATGAACTCGACCTACTAAACTACTTTCAAAACATATTACACTTTATGCCCGTGGTTAAAAGTTATAATCTATATGTTGTAGCCTGCCTCATGTAATACACTGCAACAATGAACATGAGATGAATGAAGTACAGGTAAATCCAGGTGCAGTAGCTGGACCGGCGGAAAGTGGACGAGGGGAGGGGCAAGCAGCAGAAGGCAGACTCGAGGGCAGGGCCGAGGCAGAAGGCGGGGCAAACGGTGGAGCTGAAGGCGGAGCTTTAACAGAGTCTGGGAAACAAAGATCCAAGAATAAAAAACATGGGTCTAAACCAGGTCTGAACCAGGTCTGAACCAGGTCTGAACCAGGTCCAAACCAGGTCTAAACCAAGGATGACTAAATTAGCAGTATTAATTAATAGTAGTGGTAATAGTAGTAGTAGTAGTAGTAGTAGTAGTAGTAGTAGTAGTAGTAGTAGTAGTAGTAGTAGTAGTAGTAGTAGTGGTAGTAGTAATAGTAATAGTAATAGTAATAGTAATAGTAATGGTAGTAGTAGTAGTAGTAGTAGTAGTAATAGTAGTTGTAGTAGTAGTAGCAGTAGCAGTAATACTAGTAGTAGTAGTAGTAGTAGTACTAGTAGCAGTAGTACTAGCTGTAGTAGTAGTACTAGTAGCAGTAGTAGTAGCAGTAGTTGTACCAGTTGTGGGGAGGCTCTGAGTTGAAGTGTTTTTGTCAGCTGGTGAGGGCTCCACAGGGTTTCTCAGGGAGACTGTAAAAAAGTTTATTTATTAAAGGCGCTCGACCTGTTTTGTACTGTATTACAAAACAGAACTAGTTCATTATAAACGGTTTTCAGTGGTCCAAAATGATTCCTCACTTACTTTGTGCATTTAGAGCATCCAAATTATATACCAAGATGAGCTTCTAAGCACTTTTCACAACTGACGTTGAAGCTATGTGTAAATGTACCTGATGTGTTCTCAGTGTTTACTCCTGACAATGTCAGATTCCAGTCGACCACAGGAAGTGACGTCATCACCACTAAAACAGGAAGTGATCTCATTTCCTGGTTTTGATTTGCGTGGGTCGGCGAGGCTGATGGAACAGAGCTGCTTTGTGTTGTCTTCTGAAAGAAAACCAGAGATTCACACATATACAGGGGATTTGAATGATCTGATTATGCTGTACTCACTATGGCCTGAAGGGGGTGCTGTGTCGCCTCCTCTCTGTGATTCTCTGTTATGGCCATGGTCTCGTTCTCAGCCTCTGATTGGTTGTGTCTGTCCTTGTCCTTGAGCTCTGATTGGAGGGTTGGGTCAGTTTCTTCGTTGCTCTGAGGATAATCTATCAGCCCCAAATCTGAAAAGAAATAAAAAAAAAAAACAACATAACCCACAGTGGGGCTTTAACCCTGTTCTAATCTGATAAAATGTCCCGCAGTGGGGCTTTAACCTGTGATTATCAAGCCTCTCCTAAAGAAGAGCAGTCTTGCTACAATATTGAACAATTACCTACCAATCTCAAATCTGACGTTTTTAGGCAAAGTCCTTGAAAAAGTTGTTTACCAACAGCTTATTAACTTCCTCCAAATAAACAACTCCTTTGATATTTTCCAGTCAGGTTTTAGACTCACCCACAGCACTGAGACTGCTCTTATCAAGGTGACAAATGACATCCTCCAGAACACTGATGCAGGCAAAATCTCATCTTGATCCTGTTAGATCTGAGTGCTCCTTTGACACTGTGGATCATGGGATTCTCTTACAGAAACTAGAGGGCTGGGAGGGCATCTGTGGTACTACTAAACTGGTTCAAGTCCTATCTCGTTCTTTGTTGAAATTGGAAAATGTGTCTCAGATAAAATGTCCCTGAGCTGTGGGGTGCCCCAGGGGTCAATTTTGGGACCCTTGTTGTCCCATCTGTACATGCTGCCGTTAGGCCAGTTAATACACAGCAACAATGTCTCCTACCTCAACTATGTAGATGACAATCAGATCTATGTCTCACTAGCAGCAGATGAATATGGACCAGTGGATTCACTCTGCCACTGCATCCAGCAGATCAGTGTGTGGATGCAAAACAACTTTCTTCAGCTAAACTCAGACAAGACTGAAGTCATAGTCTTCGGCTACAGAAACATAGAGAAAGTGTCAGCAGTCACCTCCAGTCTCTCTTTCTAAAATCTTCAAATCAGGCTAGAAATTTAGGGGTAATAATGGACTCAGACTTGAACTTTAACAGCCACATCAAATCAATAACATCTGCAGCTTTTACCATCTAAAAAACATTGTAAAAATCACAGGAGAGAGACTTATCCATGCATTTGTCTCCAGTAGGTTAGACTACTGTAAGGCCTGCTCACTGGCCTCTCCAAATGAGCCATAAGACAGCTGCAGTACATCCAGAACGCTGCTGCTCGGGTCCTGACCAGAACCAGGAGGTACGAGCACATAAGTCCTGTGCTCAGGTCTCTGCACTGGCTCCTGTAGCTCAAAGAATAGACTTTAAAGCAGCTCTGCTTGTGAACAAGTCTCTTCATGGCTTAGGTCCAAAGTACATCTCTGACATGTTAGTGCCACATGAACCGTCTCACACTCTGAGGACTTCAGGGACCGGCCTCCTGCTGGTGCCCAGAGTCAGGACTAAACATGGGGAATCAGTATTTCAGTTTTATGCAGCTAAAACCTGGAACATTCTTCCTGAAGATGTGAGACAGACCTCTACTTTGACAATGTTTAAATCCAGGCTCAAAACAGTTCTGTTTATCTGTGCATATGACTGAAAGGTTTTAAATCTGCGCTCTTTTATTTTCATGTTTTAATGTTAACTTTATGATGATTATTTGTGATTATTTATGTTTTGATTTGTGTGATTTTAATGTCTTTCTTATTCTGTAAAGCACTTTGAATTACCTTGTGTACGATTTTGTGCTATACAAATAAACTTGACTTGCCTTAACCCTGTTCTAATGTAGTGTCTCCCTCTGCAAAGCTCACAACACTGTTATACATTATGACATCATCAGGTGTTATTTCAGTCCATTCATGTCATCATTTCAATGCTTTAAAAGGCCTTCTGTACAGTACATGTTTTAGCCTAACCACAGTTTTGTATGAACAAGGGCTGAATATTTGAAGTCAGAGAGCATGAAAGACCAAGAATAAGAAATTAAGCACAGATGTAATCACCCAAATCCAGTAAAAGTCTTACCTGGGTCTCCGTAGTCCGGTTTGGATCCGAGTAGAACCAGGTCTTTGATGGTCTGCAGGTCTCCAGGAGCCTCAGAGGATTTATACTCGCCCCAGTACTGTTGACAGATACCAAGACTAGACCAGGTCTGAACTAGGACTAAACCAGGACTAAACCAGGTCTAGACCAGATCTGAACCAGGTCTAGACCAGCTCTAGACCAGGTCTAGACCAGGTCTGAACCAGGAATAAACCTGAACTAAACCAAATCTAAAGCGGGACTAAACCAGGACTAAACCAGGAGTAAACCAGGAGTAAACTGGGACTTAACCAGGACTAAACCAGGACTAAACCAGGACTAAACCAGGGCTGAACCAGGGCTAAACTAAGTCAAAACCAGGTTTAAACCGGGGCTAAACCGGGGTAAACCAGGGCTAAACCAGGTCTAAACCAGGTCTAAAGTGGGACTAAACCAGGACTAAACCAGGACTAAACCAGCACTAAATCAGGTCTAAAGCAGGACTAAACCAGGTCTAAACTATGACTAAACCAGGACTAAACCAGAGCTAAACTAAGTCTAAACCAGGTCTAAACCAGGTCTAAACCAGGCCTAAACCAGGATTAAACCAGGATTAAATCAGGTGTAAAGCTGCTCTCGTTCGGACCCTACCAGTGGCGGCAGCAGGGGGGTGCTGCGCTGGAGGAAGGCCAGGTAAGACTGGGCCCCGGGGCGTCTCTGGGGCCGGCACTGTGCCCTCTGTTGGCAGGACAGGACATAGCAGCGTCCCTGGAAGAGCCACGCGACGTCCGCCCAGAGGAGTTCACATGCCGCCTCCACACACTGTGGCAGAGAGGGGGCGCTAGACACATGCACCAGACCCCCACTGCGCCCCCGGGACACCAGGGGCAGCACTGAGGAGGAGAATGAGGGGCCCTGCCAGCACCGGGACTGAAGAGAGACTTGGGACGGGGTGGGTGAAGGAGTGAGCAGAGGAGGAGAAACAGGGAGAAAGAGAGAGAGGGGAAAAGGAAAGAGAAAGGGGGAGAGAAAGGGAAGAAAGGAGGAAAAGGGCGGAGGGTTAAAGGAGTGAGCAGTGGAGGAGGAGAGATGGGGGAGAGAGGGGGACAGAAAAGAGGAAAAGAGGGAGAGGGGGATAAAGGGAGGAAAAGAGAGAGAAAGGGAGAGGGGTAGGAGGGAGAAAGAGAGAGGGGGGCAAAAAGGGATTGAGAGACAGAGGGAGGGAAATGGGGAGTAAAGAGAGAGGAAAGTGGAGAGAATATGAAGCAAGGGAGGGAGAGGAGAGAGGATGCAGCAGGAGAGAGAGGGGAGATAAGGATGGAAAGAGAGAAAGAGAGCAAAAGAAGGGGACGGGAGAGAGAGTGAAAGGAGGGAGAGGGAAAAGTGAGAGATGGAGGGAGGAAAAGAGAAAGAAGGAGGAGAGGGGTAAGAAAGAGGGGAGAGCAGGAGTCAGCAGGAGGGGTAAAGGGATGAGAGAGAGGGAGAAGAGAAAGAAAGGAGAAGCAGGGTAAGAGAAGGAGAAGGGAAGTGTGAGAAAGGAGGAAAGAGGCGGCATGAGACGGGATGGGGGATAGAAGGAGAGACAAAGAGTGAGAGAAAGAGAGAGATTAAAAGAGGGAGAGAGACATAAAGGAATGAAAAGAAAGAGGAAGGAGATGAGGGAGAGAGAGAGCGAAAGAGAGGGGGGGAGGGGTTGACAAAAAAGAAGAGAGGGAGTGCAGGAGTGAGCAGGAGGAGAGGAGAGATTGTGGGGCAGAGGAGAGGGAAGAAGAGAGGGGGAAAAAGAGAAAAGAGGAGAAAGATGGGGAAGGGTAGACCGGACAGAGAGAGGGAGAGCGAGTGACAGGGAAAAGAGAGAGCGTGAGAGGGGGCAGAGATGGAGAGGTAAAGGAGAGAAAAGGAGAGAGAGAGAGTTGTTTGACAAATGTTCATTTTTTGCTTTGATTTCAGATCCTTTGTTCACCTTGGACGAAGAGCAGCAGCAGCTGCGCAGACTCTCTCATGTTTCAGTCTGAAACAGAAAAAATACTTATTAAATATAAATGTAAACACAAAACTGACAAAAAAAAACAACTAAAGTTACTCTTGAGTAGTACTTTTCTCAAATACTTTTTGACTTTTACTTGAGTCATTTTTGGACCTATATTTTGCACTTGTACTCGAGTAAAATTGTTTTAAAGTATCGTTACTCTTTTCCACGTGTTTCAGTGATGTCATGTGGTACAGATCACGTGGTACAGACGTTTCTCCAGACTTCAGCACCGCGGACAGCGCCATTGGACTCACCTCCAAAAACGTAAAATAAACATGTTTTTCATAGTTTTATATTTAACTGTTCACTTCCGCTCCCAGTGTCTGATGGAAAACATGAAAGAGCAAACGCAGAAAGTCAATAAAAAACGATCATCCGAAAACAGGGCAAAATCGCACGTTTTTAAAGCTCAGATTATAAATAACTCCACCAATGTAAGAATACAATTTGACACTGTGCTCAAATAAAAACATGTTTTACACAGATCGGTTAAAATGTTTCTTATTAATATTATCTCCTAAAATAAAACATTTGACACATTTGTTTTGAGTTGTTGAGTCACGGCTCATGCTGCACAAATGTGGATTTACTAAACGCAGTTTGTGTCAGGCTCATCACGTGTTTTATGGAGGTGAAGCTGCAAAACAAACAGATTCACGGTCAGATTAATGTTGGGTCTTTGTCACTAATGCGGTTGAAATAATAATAAAACAATGAATTAGTGACGTTTTCCAGTATAGTTCGGCCCGATGACGTAACACGCAAGAAACTGTAAAAACAAAAATCTGCCTTTATCTGATATAATAATGACGATAACGATATAATAATGATGATATAATAATGCTGTGTGCAGACTCATGTCTTCTGATGCGTAATAAATCAAGTCTAGCAGCGGTGAGGAGGCGTTTTACCGACGGGGGAGGTAGCGCTGTTTCTCCGGAGCAGCATCAAAGACGAGCCCGGGTTTGGGGCATTAATGTCGGTCCTGGTCCGGTTCAGAGCCGGTCTGGAGTCGGAGCATACGGTGCTGTACAACGGGAAATTGTCATGATCCACTGCAGCATCGGTTTCATTTGTCCCAGAGCAACACTGGGACTTTCACAATAAAACTACATCCTTCAAGAAGTCTACAGGCAGGGCATCTGACACACATGAGGAAGAGAGGGCATCTGACACACATGAGGAAGAGAGGGCATCTGACACACAGGAGGAAGAGAGGGCATCTGACACACATGAGGAAGAGAGGGCATCTGACACACAGGAGGAAGAGAGGGCATCTGACACACAGGAGGAAGAGAGGGCATCTGACACACAGGAAGAAGAGAGGGCATCTGACACACATGAGGAAGAGAGGGCATCTGACACCCAGGAAGGAAGAGAGGGCATCTGACACACAGGAGGAGAAGAGAGAGGACACATCTGAGAGAGGGCATCTGACACACAGGAGGAAGAGAGGGCATCTGACACACAGGAGGAAGAGAGGGCATCTGACACACATGAGGACAGGTGAGGAAGAGAGGGCAGCTGACACACAGGAGGAAGAGAGGGCATCTGACACACACATGAGGAAGAGAGGGCAGCTGACACACAGGAGGAAGAGAGGGCATCTGACACACACATGAGGAAGAGAGGGCATCTGACACACAGGAGGAAGAGAGGGCATCTGACACACATGAGGACAGGTGAGGAAGAGAGGGCATCTGACACACATGAGGAAGAGAGGGCAGCTGACACACAGGAGGAAGAGAGGGCATCTGACACACACATGAAGAAGAGAGGGCATCTGACACACATGAGGAAGAGAGGGCAGCTGACACACATGAGGACAGGTGAGGAAGAGAGGGCATCTGACACACATGAGGAAGAGAGGGCATCTGACACACAGGAGGAAGAGAGGGCATCTGACACACATGAGGAAGAGAGGGCATCTGACACACATGAGGAAGAGAGGGCATCTGACACACAGGAAGAAGAGAGGGCATCTGACACACATGAGGAAGAGAGGGCATCTGACACACATGAGGGAGGTGAAGAAGAGAGGCATCTGACACACAGGAAGAAGAGAGGGCATCTGACACACAGGAGGAAGAGAGGGCATCTGACACACATGAGGAAGAAAGGGAATCTGACACACATGAGGAAGAGAGGGCATCTGACACACATGAGGAAGAGAGAGGGCATCTGACACACAGGAAGAAGAGAGGGCATCTGACACACATGAGGAAGAAAGGGCATCTGACACACAGGAAGAAGACAGGGCATCTGACACACAGGAAGAAGACAGGGCATCTGACACACAGGAGGAAGAGAGGGCATCTGACACACATGAGGAAGAAAGGGAATCTGACACACATGAGGAAGAGAGGGCATCTGACACACATGAGGAAGAGAGGGCATCTGACACACAGGAAGAAGAGAGGGCATCTGACACACAGGAGGAAGAGAGGGCATCTGACACACATGAGGAAGAGAGGGCATCTGACACACATGAGGAAGAGAGGGCATCTGACACACAGGAGGAAGAAAGGGCATCTGACACACAGGAGGGAGAGAGGGCATCTGACACACATACACCTCTAGGTGGCACTGATTCCATCTTCTGACTCACCTGTGCCACACTTGTGGTTGTTAAAGGGGAGGTCATTGGTGCAGCATTGGTGCAGGTATGGGGAGAAACACTCGTTTGACTGTTACAGAAATGCATGGAACTAAAGGGCGTTTCAAGAGCCTCATTTTGAGGGCTCATTTTAGGAAAACATGCAACACCCAAAAAAACAAAAAAACAAAAAAAACACTGCTCACCTAGCCTCTGCAGGTCCAATATTACACAGAACTGACTCTTGTGAGCTTTAAGCCATGTGCGAATGTAACCTCATCAAAAACATTTGTTTGTTTCATTCACACATGTTTGAGTTTATTCTGTCTATATCTTCAAAGCTCAAAATGCTCTGTTGCACTTTGTGATGTCATGTAGTGGTAGTTAACAGCTCCTTTTACCTTTTGTTTAGTAGAGAAGGGCAATTCTAGAGCTGACATGATCCAAATGATTCTAGTGAAGGTGTATGAAGTTTCAAAATACATTGGAGAATTTCCTGTATTACCACATGAGATCAGAAAATAGCATAATATGTGCCCTAATTATTATTAATTAGGGCTTATTATTATTAAGTAAAAATGATGTGCCTTAATTTATTAAACTGAACTAAAAAGTCATTTTTGTAACTAGTTCAGTGAATCTGGATTAAAACATTTAGTCCTGGACTTCAATTCAATTCAATTTATTTTTGTAGAGCCCAAAATCACGACAGCAGTCGCCTCTTAGGGCTGAACATGAGAGCTGATTAACCAACAGAATTAGAAAATCAACAATGAAACAGAAACAGACAAGCAAATTAATCAACAGAAAACAAGCAATGGATAACTGTCCCAGAACATCCCCTGTCCTTAGACCCTCCTTTGCGGTAAGAAAAAACTCCAAAAAACCCAGTGGGAAAAGGAGAAACCTTGAGGAGAACCACAGTGAAGGAGAGATCCACTCCCATGGACGGACAGGCTGCAGATGTGTCCAGGACTAAGGCGCATCCATTTGCAAATAGAGTTCAAGTCTGTAGGGCCAGAGCCCACTCAACGAGCCGTCCATTCAGGCAAGGCGAGGGAGGGCCCGGGTCCACGGAGCAGGACCAGGACACAGGAGGGTCCAGCCATCACTGGGCGGTCAGCAGCCAGGCATCTGAGTTACACTCCCCAGAGGGGAGTGGGGCAGCGGACAACATGTGAATAGCAATGAACAAACTGAATAGTAAATGTTGTTGAGGGAAAACAGGAGGAAAAAGAGGATAGTGCTCAGGTTACCATACTTCCCCCAGCATGGCTATCCCTAGGCAGCCTAACTGAAACTACAGGGTTTATTTTTGGTCCTAGCTAGCCTGACCATAAGCTATTTCAAAGAGAAACGTTTTAAGCCTGGTCTTAAATGTAGAGATTGTGGGGGCCTCTTTAACATGGGAAGGGAGCTGATTCCATAACACAGGAGCTTGGGAAGTGAAAGCTCTCCCTCCTACTGTGCTTTTAGACACTCTGGGAACCACCAATAGTCCAGCATTTTGGGAGCGGAGTGCTCTGTTTGGGTGGTATGGTACTATAGCATCTTGCAGATACAACGGGGCCATGCCCTTTATGGCTTTATACGTCAGGAGAAGAACTTTGAATTAAATTCTGAACTCGACTAAGAGACTCCAGCACTGGGGTGATGTGCTCTCTTCTCTTACTTCCTGTTAGGAGCCTGGCTGCTGCATTTTGAACTAGATGAAAGCTTTTTATAGAGCTTTTAGGGCAAGCGACTAGTAAGGAGTTACAGTAATCTAGCCTTGATGTAACAAATGCATGGATAAGTTTTTCAGCGTCACTTTTAGACAAGATTTTTCTGATTTTGGCAATATTACGCAGGTGAAAGAAGGCTGTTCTACAGGATTGGTTTATATGTGGTATGGATGAGAGCTCTTGGTCAAACAAGACTCCAAGGTTCCTTACAGTAGAACTGGAGGCAATACTGACACTGTCCAGAGTGACTTTCTGGTCAAACAGAGAGTCTCGCAGGCTTTTGGGGCCTAGAGTAATGACCTCTGTTTTTTCTGGGTTAAGAAGCAGATAATTAAGTGTCATCCAGGTTTTTATGTCCTTCACACAGGCACTAAGTCTGTCCACTCGATCGGACTGATCTGGTTTCATTGACAAGTACAGCTGTGTGTCATCAGCAGAGCAGTGGAAGTTAATGCCATGTTTTCTGATGATATTACCTAACGGCAACATATAAGTGTGAACAGGATTGGACCCAGTACAGAAACCTGTGGCACACCATATGCTACTTTAGAACGTGGAGAGGAGCTCTGATTTACATTAACAAACTGGTACCTATCAGACGGGTAGGATTCAAACCAGTTGAGGGCTGCCCCATAAAGGCTGAAGTTATCACTGCTTGGTCAACAGCAGTAAACCTGTCTAATGTCACTGGTGAATTTATGTGGGACATTAGTTTTACAGCCTGGGCTTGCTCAATACTGACTGTAGGAGTAATTTTGTTCAATTTATCTCTAATTGCTGCAGTGATGTGCGGTCAGGTGAGGCAGTGCCTCACCTGTCATCACAGAGAAAAATAATTGGTTATATTTATCCAATTATTTATAATAATAATAATAATGCCTTACATTTGTAATGCGCTTTATCAAAGCCTCTCAAAGCACTACACTGAAGTCATTATTCGTTCATGCCATACTTGGTGATGGTAAGCTACTATTGTAGCCACAGCTGCCCTGGGGTAGACTGACGGAAGCGAGGCTGCCAGTTTGCGCCATCGGCCCCTCCGACCACCACCGATCATTCACGCACACACCACTTTCATACTAGGCAATGTAGGTGAAGTGTCTTGCCTAAGGACACAACGACAGAACTTGGTCCGAGCTGGACTCGATCCTCCGACCTTCAGGTTGGGAGACCAACGCTCTAACCACTGAGCCACTGTCGCCCCGTACGATAAAGTTATTTTCTATTTAACTTTGCAATTGTATTATTTTTTTTTTACTCAAAATCGCTAAATTTTTACGTTTACCGTTAAAATCCTGAGAAGAGACGTGCGGTGAGGCACAGGCCGTTCGTGCTGACTTTGCTGTGTGCTAAGCTGCTGTTTTAACTCTTTAAGAGCTGAGCACATTACAGCGGCTGTGAAAAGGCGCCGGGTGAGGCACACAGTTACCCTGCCTCATGTTAGGGGGCGCTAGTGAGCCCAGGGATTCTTGCAACTCCCGCAGAAAAAGGGCTGCAAACAACAATTTAGAGTTAGGAAGTCACCTTTAGCAATTCACTTTTTTCCTCTTGTCTGGCTGTACTTTTTAAATGGAGGAAGATACATATTAAAGCTCCAGCAGTTTTCTAAATTGGACTTTGGGTCGAAGCAGGAGGTTATAATTAAAGGAAGACCAACGCTAAAGGAGCTAAATGGTTTGCTCCAGACGACGGGACAAAAGACTCGCTCTTTTCAAACAGAGACGTACAAAATGGTAAGAAATTTAATAACTTCAATCCACTGAAAATTGGGGAACCAGAATAAGGATAAAAAACAATATAAAACCAGTGTTTATTTCATACTATTAGGGCTATTTCATACGGACTTCGGAACTTTTATTTTGAAATTGTTTTTTTTATTCTGGCCCCAAGTCACTGGGAGAGAAATTGGCCCGGGGTCAGATTTACTCGCTGACACCTTGTTTATGTTTGTAAATCTGATTGTGATGACATCAGTGCCTCACCACCCACGAACCTCACCACACGTCACTGAATTGCTTTGATTTTGTTGTTAAAGAAATTCAGAAATTCATTGCAGCTAAAAGTAGCAGGGATTGAGGGTTCAACTGCGCTGCAGCAGTTTGTCAGCCTGACTACAGTGCTGAACAGAAATCTGCTGTTGTTTTTGTTTACTTCAATTAAATTTGAAAAATATCTGGTTTGGGACTTCCACAGAGCCTTGTTATAAGTCAATAGGCAGATTTCCCATGCCTTTAGTGATTGCTCAGAGCGGGAGTAGCGCCATGACCTCTCTAATTTTCTGACCTTTTGTTTGAATAAGCACAGTTCTTCATTGTACCATTGGGCAGGAGGTCTGGGCCTAACAGCCTTAGTTTTAAGGGAGCTATAATATCAAGAGCGGTTTTCAGGGAGTACATAGATCTGTCAGCTAACTGATCATACATAGTTGGGCTAAAGCTGTTTTCAGCAGAGTCATATGACATGTCCCTAAATACTGGCTCTATTGTTTCTTTGAATTTTACAATACATTTTTCAGATATGGTTCTTTTCATTATAGTTTTATTCTGTGGAACAGGATAATCTTTAAGGATAAACTGAAAGGTAATTAGAAAATGGTCAGACTTGAGCTTGTTGCTGTTTTAATCTCATTTTCTTAAAAAAGCAAAACATTTACAATAGAATTCACAAACAGATAAATTACAGTAACAGCAAAAACACAACAAACGGCTTTAAATACAGGCTCCTGCAGGTGTACAGCTCTGTGCTCCCGCAGGTGTACAGCTCCTGCAGGTGTACATCTCTGTGCTCCTCATAGACTGTATAAAGAAGTGGACTAAGTGAGTGTGACAAATGCTGTGGGGGACCACAACATTTGGCTCCAGTCAAACGAAGCTCATTGAGGCTAGAGGAGGTATAGGGACCAATATAGAGCGAAGTTCCTTATTTGGGATTCCAACTGTGAGTATCATAACAACCAAAGAGCCAATCCAGAGTGAGGCTGATGAAAGTAACGCCCCTTCCTGTCTGCACGGCTGGTTTGGCAACGCTAGCTGAAGCGACCTTGGGGAAAGAAGGCGCCTGATTCGTGTGTTATTGATGGTCATGTGTTGATTTGCAGACAAAATAGCAAAACAAAAAACCCAGGATCACATAGACCTGGTTAATATAAACATTTTAAGACCAAAATGATGAGGCTCACTGCAGCACTTATATAGATAGGAGTGAATATTTTTCAATATAAAGCGAATTAGAGCCAAAGTCAATGGAACCAGAAATGTGCCCATGATCACTTCCTATTTAGAACACTGTGGCTAGCAGGTTAGCCATGTCCATTTATATATACAGTCTATGGCGCTCCCGCGGGTGTACAGCTCTGTAATAAACATTCAAACATAAACTTCCATAAAAACGCAGTGGTTTCAGTTTGAGAAAAGCCCTCCACTGATGTTGACAAATGAGATTTAAGAAAAAATACAAAAAAAGTTCAAACAAGTAACAAAAAATACAATTGTAAACACATTACAGCTTAAAAAAATCAGCAAGAAAAAAATGAACTAAAGTACCACATGAGAAAGTGTCGCAGTAACTCCAGTGGAAAAACAACATTCAAAGTCCTGGTTCAGTTCTGGTTTAGTACTGGTTTTAGTACTGATTTAGTCCTGGTTTAGTCCTGGTTTAAGTACTGATTTAGTCCTGGTTTAGTCCTGGTTTCTGGGGGGCAACATCAGTGGAGGACAGGGTCCTGGGTTAGTCCGGTTTTGATGCTGGTTTGAGACTTCTGCACAAACACATGCTTTAAAAAGGTTTTCTGAAGGCGGTTGTTTCTCCTGTAAACTTCAGTCATTCTCTCACATAAATACTTCCTCTGGACTCATTTACAAAATTCTACATTTTGTATTCATTTTAAAACTAAAATATGAACATTAAAGCAGAGAAATGAAGTTAAGGTTGACAAGAGTGATTTTTAGTTAGCTTCTTTTTTTTTATGAAAATGTAGAATTGTCTGAAGACATCTGACTGCCATAAGAATGAATGATATAATGTAGAGGCTTGGATTCATTTTAAAACTTGTCTAAAGGCCTGAATGTTGGGTTAAGGTACATTTTTCTGTCCTCTGCATTTGACCCATCCTTCAGTGTCTCTGGATTAAATCTGAAATTGACCCATACCTGACCATGGTCCTGATCAGGAGGTTTATGGGACACAGGGAGAACATGCAAACTCTAAATATTTGCCTCACACAGTCTGGGAATTGAACCAAGAACCCAGTCATTTTGAGGTTAAGACGAGTGGGACTGTACCTGTCTCCCTATTTCAGAGGGCACGATTGACAGTCGGATTAGCCAGTCAGAGAGACACCATGCTCCATTTATATCAAAACAAACATGGCCTCTTGAAATAAGGAAAAAATACTAAAACAGAGGACTGAGAAATAGCAGATTTTTGCAGAATCAACAATGTAAGCACCAAACTGTTCTTTATATCAGGTAAAAGAAGTGATAGATTTTGTTATGAATGATGCAGAGTTTTGGAGATGAGACGTCTTCCGCATTTGAGGAACATGTGATACAAATGAGCAGCTGCGACTGTATGGAGGTTAGCCACGCCCTATGGTCTGACTCCAGACCCTTCTGGATTCAAATAGAATGTAGAAGGGACTGGCTGCTCAGACTGGATCCTCAAATTTTGAAGTTAGAGTGCCAAAAATTATGTACATATGGAGACTAAAAATTTTGCTTTTGTTTAGTTTCACCATTGTATTATTTAAATACATTTACTGTCAAAGACAGCCAGATGCCTGAGGGGAGAGGAGAGGAGGGGGTTTAATAGGTTCTTTTCTTGTATTGTTCATGTTTTGCTGAAGTTTTGGTTATTATCCGTGTAACCTTTAAATGAAATAAACCCAGTTGCTGTGGTTAGCTCACACTGAAAGAGCAGGCAAGCCGATATCTAAACACTCTGACTTGTGCAAAATGACAAAAATAAAACAAACAAAATGGAAGCACAAAATATTTGTCTTGTCTTTTAAAAAAAATTCCCACATGATCCCGACGTGTCCCAGAGCTGAGGTCAAAATCACTTTAAAATCCCAAATTTTCCAATTCTTCCCTTTTTCATGAGTCGTGTCAGACTTCAGTGCATCCCAGATTCACATTTCAGTCCCGGGTGGAGCTGCTTCAGTGCGGATGAAATCTTACCTCAAATATCACAAAAGGTACAAAGATTTTAAATGAGGGATTGTGAATTGCTTAGATTTCAATTTGGATTTTGAGTTCCTGCACTAATGTGGCTTTTTAAAGTCATATACTGTAACATGGACTTCGTGATCTTTTCCTTGATTATTTTGTTGTATTTTAAGGCAACAGTATGTAGCTTTCTGGAGGCGACATGTCATCTGCATTATTCCGTGGAAATAGAAAGTTAAAGCCATACTTCGGAACTTTCTCCATGGAGATATACGTTTTAAGCCATACAGTGGAATATTATAGCCCAAAGAACAACATTTCCATGGAAACAAGGGTCAGGGCCACTCACAGTAAGGATGCATGAAAAAAAATGAATCTATTTTTATCTAAAAAGTTACATACTGTGGCTTAAAGTGATTCATGCATGTTTGAACCCTGCAGTTGACAAAAAGTCCATGGATCTGTGTCTATTATTAAACTGTAACTTTTCTTAAAATCAGATTCAAAAGCCAGACAGCGGTGCTCTGCCACACTGGTGTCACTCCTCGGTCCAGAGTACATACCTCGGCGCTAATCAAAACCATCAGATCTAAATCATTCCTAAGAATCTCAGTCTTTTTTACAGTGCACAGCTCCTATTGTGCAACCGCTGCATAGTTACGGGTGTATACGGGGTGAGGCCGGGGTGAGCTTTGGAGCAGGTTTTGGCGATATTGTGGTCCGTTCGCTGGCTGGTTCTTAGCACTCCAACGTGTAAGGGTCCCTAGTTCTTAACACTCCAGAGGTGGGTGGAAGGACCTCCGACAGTCCAGGGCTTTGGGAGTTGGGGGTTGGACTCGGTTTTTACGGAGCTCCTCTCGACTTAGAGTCCCACTGAGCTTCGAGTATGCGGCTTTGTACTTCTTATCGAATGCAGCTGAAACAGAAAGGGGGAGGAAAACAGAGAAGTGGAGGAAGAGCGAGAGGGGAGTGGGAGGGCGGAGAGGAGTGAGAGGAGAGGGGAGAAAGAGAGGAATAGGTGAAGGAGATAGGGGAGAGAGAAGGGAGAAGAGAAAATATTAGAACATTTTACAGGTTTTAAATAAAGTAGTGAAACAAACAGTATGTTACATGTTATAAAAAACAGGTCTAACCCAGGTCCAAACCAAGTTTAAACTAGGTCTAAATCAGGACTACACCAGGACTACACCAGGACTAAACCAGGACTACACCAGGTCTAAACCAGGACTAAACCAGGACTACACCAGGACTACACCAGGACTAAACCAGGACTAAACCAGGACTACACCAGGACTAAACCAGGACTAAACCAGGACTACACCAGGTCTAAACCAGGACTAAACCAGGACTACACCAGGACTACACCAGGACTAAACCAGGACTAAACCAGGACTAAACCAGGACTAAACCAGGACTACACCAGGACTACACCAGGACTAAACCAGGACTAAACCAGGACTAAACCAGGACTAAACTAGGTCTAACCCAGTTCTAACCCAGGTCTATAATCCAGACCTAAACCAGGTCTACAGGAGTCTTACCAACGTGGTCTTTGCCCATCGCTGCCAGAGTGAGGAACAGAAACTCTCTGTAGAGACTCCTGCAGCAGAAACAATGAAAGTGAATACAATATTTAAATAACCTGCAATGTTTGTGTCTGCCTTTTCATCTCCTTTAGCGTGTGCTGTCGTCTCAGACTTAAAAGCTGGGGGGCATCCCTAGTCTCTCCTTGACTTTAGTCTCTATTGCAGGGGTGCCCAAACTCTTTTCACCGGGGGCCATATCTTGAAAAATATTCGAAACGGAGGGCCAGTGGTCAATACAGTAGATTATTCAGATAGGTGAATTTAACATAATAAGGCTTTATATATAAAGTACTGATTTTGATCAATTGGGACAGTTCAACTAAAGGCCTGAGGGCCAATAAAAATTGGTCTGAGGGCCGCATTTGGCCCCCGGGCCATAGTTTGGACACCCCTGCTCTACTGGATCAAACTGTGGATCTGAGAGGTGACATGCTGCATAGAATCATGAAATAGTCATCTTTTTCCGAGGAAAGAAATTCAAAACTATTATTTTTGATGCACTGAGCCAGTTTTTTCAGTTCTGATACCGATTCCGATATTATGGATTTAAGTATCTGCAGTCACCTGATACCAGTGCAGAGACTGAAAACAGCATTTATTTCCTTGAAACATGAGACAAAACGGATCCAAATGTGTTATGTAACTCTTATTTAATGAGAGAACAACTGTATAAATAAAAGTTCAAACAATTCAATTTACATGTCCAACCAGGGTATTGACTGAATTTATATTTGGAGATCAATAACCAATCCATAATTTTTTTCAGTATTGGCACCGATATCCAATATCAGCATTGGATCTGGGCAGTTTATTACCAAAAAAGACACAATAGTGATATCAAGGCCATTTTGCTAATGCAATATCACCAATGCTGTTCTATCCCCATTGTGTGTATCTGTTGCTTTACCTCTGCACTCTGGTTGGCTGCTGCCTCCCCACAGTCTCCAGGAACAGCGTCACAGCCTTGTGCACCTCGTTCATGCCGACATAGCGTAGCACCTCCTCCAAAAAGCCCAGAGAGAATGGGTGGTTATGACGCCTCCAGCTAAACTGACGCATCGACACGCCACCTGCAGGAGCAGAGGGCACAAGGCACGTGTTAACGCGCATATGACAGATTACACTGCTCATTTTAGTAAAACACAGAACTATGTTTTATACATAGTTCACATCGGTATTCCACTTCTATGGGCTATTAATTGCATAACATACTTAGATCACCACGATACCTTGCATTGTTTTGAAAATGCTACATACACAGAAAATAACGTATTAAAATTTGCTTAAATTTCATTCCCCTCCCCCTTCAGAGCGCTATCACAACACAATCGTGCGTGCGTCGCACTAATGAAACTATTGCACATTGCATCAGGTTCACCAAGTTGCTGTGTATAGTTTCGTATCATGTTTTTGTTTATGGAGAATTGTCATGTGTATGAGAGTATGGGTGACGTAGGCTTGTGGGTGGAGTCTTGTACAGGCTCATAATGCTAAACATAAACAATAAAGAGGGTTCGATTGGGGCCCAGGAGAGATCGCTAGATTACGCAAACATGCATGGATGACATCTAAAATCTCTTCAGGCATGTTTTTGATGGGGCCTTCTAGGGTAATTCTGGCAGATTTATCTATCTATATACCAAGGCTGTGTCCCACCAAAGTGGGGTAGCCTAGACAGGGCACACACTCCCGTTCCCCTCCCTCCTTCCCCTCCCCAAACCCTCCTCGCAACTCTCCATCTCCCCCGTGTGCACCAGCGTCCCCTCCCCACCACCATCACCACTCTCCTCCCACTCGTGATTTCAATCCATTGCCTACAACCTCTGCCAAGGAGGCCAAGCTCACACTGACATCCACCCGCTCCTCCATCCATGCACCGGACAACCGAAAGGGCAGCCAGCGTACCCGAGTGAAAAACCCCCAGGCAGATTTATAGAAATGTTACTATAATATACATTGTTACTGTAATATACATTTAAATAAATAAAAAGTAAAGGAAAGGCCAAGTCTCACTATGTATCCTCCAGAGCACGTAGAGCGGAGGCCACTGGTCTATGTCTGGAGCCAACGTGTCCCACAAGAGACGCACCCTCACAGTCTGGTTATCCACCTGAAAGAGACCTGTGTTAAGTCTGATTCAGACCTAGTTTACTCTGGTTTGGGTCTGGTCCTGGTTTAGTCCTGGTTCAATCCCTGATTTAGGTCCTGGTTTAGTCCTGGTTCAGGTCTGGTTCAGTTCTGGTCCAATCTCAGTCCTGATTTAATCTCAGTCCTTCGTTTCAGTCTTGGTCCAGTCCTGGTTTAGTCACGGTTTAGTCCTAGTTTAGACCTGGTTTAGTCCTGGTTTAATTCTTGGTTTAGTCCCAGTTCAGTACTGGTTCAGTCCTGGCTTAGTCCCTGATTTAGTCTCTTGTTTCATCCCTGGCTTAGTTCTGGCTTAGTCCTAGTTTAGTCCTGGTTTAGTTCTGGTTTAGTCCCTGGTTCAGTCCTGGTTTAGTCCTAGTTTAGGCCCTGGTTTTAGTCCCTGGTTTAGTTGTGGTTCAGTCCTGGTTCAGTCCTGGCTTAGTCCCTGATTTAGTCTCTCATTTAATCCCTGGCTTAGTCCCGGTTTAGTTCTGTCTTAGTTCTGGTTTAGTCCCTGGTTCAGTTCTGGTTTAGTCCTGGTTTAGGCCTGATTTAGTCCTGGTTTAGTCCTGGATTAGTCCTGATTTAGTCCTGTCTTAGTCCTGATTTAATCCCTGGTAAAGTCCTGGTTTAGTCCTGGTTTAGTCCTGGTTTAGTTCTGGATTAGTCCTGATTTAGTCCTGGTTTAGTCCTGGCTTAGTCCTGATTTAATTCCTGGTACAGTCCTGGTTTAGTATTGGTTTAGTCCTGGTTTTGTCCTGGTTTAGTCCTGGCTTAGTCCCTAGTTTAGTCTCAATCCCTGATACCTGTGAGCAGTGGCTGGCCAGAGTGGAGCTCCGGACCAGTTGGAGCAGGTGTGAGGGCAGCTGGAGCCTGGAGAAGACCCAGAGCAGGTTCCAGAAGAGGATGGAGTGATGCTCAAGGAGAGTGGACCGGGCCAGAACCGACTCGCCTTCGTTCTCCAACAGAGACTCCAACTCTTTACGCAGCACCAGGGGACTCAGGTACGCCACCGTCACCTGGGGACAACCCACCTGAGCCGAGGGACCACCAACCTGAGCAGAAACCCCTCCTCCAGCCACCTGGTTTGCTCTGGACTCAGAGCAGCTGCTGGTCTCTGAGCCCTCTGAGTCTTCGCTGACGCCATTACACTGAGCTCCTGTAGGGGGCGCTTTGTGGGGGTCTTGAGCACTGGGGGGTCTCACTGCACTCTGCACTTCCTCCTCCATGTTCCACTGACTTCGCTCAGAGCTGCCGAAAAAACAACCTATGTTAAAACCATAGACTGTATAAAGAAAAGTCCTAAATGGAGTGTGACGTCACCCACAGCGTAGCACCTCCTCCAAAAAGCCCAGAGAGAATGGGTGGTTATGGTTAATTTCAGCTCCGAAGAGCCAAAATTAGAATTAGGATTTTTTTCTCACCTGTAGACTGGCCCTGGGTGTGCTTGTTTCTCTCACATGCAGACTGGCCCTCAGTGTGCTTGTTTCTCTCACCTGCCGACTGGCCCTTGGTTTGTTTGTTTCTCACACCTGGAGACTGGCCCTGGGTGTGTTTGATTTCCTCACCTGCCGACCTGCCCTGGGTTTGTTTCTTTCTTTCTCTCACCTGCAGACTGGCCCTGGGTGTGCTTGTTTTTCTCACCGGCAGACTAGCCCTGAGGTGTGTTTGATTTCCTCCCCTGCAGACTCGCCCTGGGTGTGTTTGGCCGTGTCCCAATTCGTCACATGCACCGTTTGATGTACTGTTCGAAATGCAGGTCGAAGTACCCGCCCGACTTAAATGCGCCGTTGGAAGGGCGTTTCTCACCTGCAGACTAGCCCTGAGGTGTGTTTGATGTCATCACCTACAGACTGGCCCTGAGGTGTGTTTGATTTCCTCACCTGCAGACTGGCCCTGAGGTGTGTTTGATGTCATCACCTGCAGACTGGCCCTGAGGTGTGTTTGATTTCGTCACCTGCAGACTGGCCCTGAGGTGTCTTTGATTTTCTCACCTGCAGACTAGCCCTGAGGTGTGTTTGATTTCCTCACCTGCAGACTGGCCCTGAGGTGTGTTTGATTTCCTTACCTGCAGACTGGCCCAGGGTCGCAGATCTGGGCATTAAGGAGTGGGACAAAGGAAGCATTGCAGAAGGGACAGGTGGAGTTGAGGTTCGAGTCGTCGGAGCTCCACCCGGCCATAATCTCCTCATCATAAACCAGAGAGTCACAATAACGGCACAGAGAGCAGCTCGACATCAGGATCTAAAAGGGAACAGTAATCAGTACTGAACCAGGAATAGACCAGAACTAAACAAGGACCAAAGCAGTACCAAACCAGGACTAAAGCATAACTGAATCAGGGCTAAACCAGGACTGAATTAAGACCAAAGTGTGACTAGACCAAGATTAGTGGGACTAAACAAGGGCTAGACCAGGAATGAAGACAAAATTTTACTGAATATGCATGTATGCTCTGGGAATTTAAACTGTGACCCTGTGGTTGTGGGGTGAGACCTGACCACTCACCTCCAGTCCAGCTGCTTCCTGGCTGGAGTCCCAGGAGCGCCGGAGTGGGAAAGCTGGGCTCGGGAGGTCCGACAGGTCCAAATCACTGCCCACAGACAACGAACTCTGGGGGAAAACCAGGAACATACATGAATATCTAAATAATGTTATCACTATTAACTAAAAATTAGATCAGATGGAGGGACAGTCCTGTGCCGACTTGAAGGTGGAAGCTGAGGGATCTGTCAAATGCTTGTTTCCATGGAGATGTTGCTTTGCATAGAATGTTCCACAGTATGACTTTTAACATATCGATCTTTCAAATATTTAATGAGAGATTTTTGTGTCAAGATAACCTTAAAAAACTGAAAATGAACTTTTTGTCTTACAGATCTGTCCTGAACTTTCTACTGTGACATTCACAATCTGCATGAGAGATTATGTGAAATGTTTGAGGAATGATCAGCAATGTTCTGCACCAACTGCCCCAACTGCCTCATTCACACCTTTTGGCAGTTTATTTGTCCAGTGTGAGCTAATCAAAGCAGCCCCTTATAACAACAGGCTCCTCAAAGGACAGAATATAACTTCAACATACACTTAAAAATTTTTTTTTTAGAGGGGGGGGGGCGCCAACCTCAGAGTTGGCGTTGACGAGTCGTTCTTTGGCCTTCAGTAGCGTTTCAGTGACATGGCTCTTTCGGCTGGGTCTGTCTCTCCGTGGCCCCTCCCCCCTGCGACGGTCGTCCACGCTCGCTGTTCGCCGCACCGAGAGGCGATTCCTCGTGGGAGTCAGGAGCTGCTGCAGTTTTCCCGCCAAACCTCCACGATTTGGTGATGATACGTTGTTCTGGTTTTCGTCCACACCTTTGCTCCGACCAGCACTGCCCTCCCTCGCAACGGTCGCCCTGAAGGTAAGGGACTTTAGTACAAATGCATTCAAAAAGTTTTATTTGACACGAGGTGAATTATAAATGGGTACATTCAACAGGTTTTCATGTTTTTCTAATAAAGACTTGATTTCATGGGAAAGTAGTTTGCAAAAAAAAGTTGAAAGGAAAAGATCAAAAATAGAGAAAATAGTGCTGTGTTCTACTGTGCTGTGAATTACTGTAACATGGATGAATAAAAAAAAAAACATTCCAAATCAAAATACAACTATGAAGAAGATAATCTTGAGGCTAAAATCCCATTAAAGGTGCTTCTACAGAACATGTCCTCTTTAAGCTTGTACCCACCGTGCGTCTCTCCCAGGCGGAGGGCAGCATTCTGACTCGCTCTCTGCACACTCTTTGTAGAAGGTGGAGAGACAGACCTGACTACGTGGCACCACCCCTCCTCCTCCTGTAGGAGGCGCTGTGGGGCCCAGAGGAGGCTTCCGAGGGTCTCCGCTCTGGACCTGTGCCTTCCTCTGCAGCTTCAGCTCTGAAAGAAACAGAACCAAAGCATGAAATCTACAGTGAACCAGGGTGTTTCAGACTGTTTAAAGAGAAGACGACAGCAGAGTGAACCAGTTGGCTGTGTTCATGTGAAATCAGCACATTATAGAATTCCTATAGTTTATACTGAGCAGGAGACAGGTCAGAATTCTATGGTGCAATTTGCTGTTTAACTATCAGATTGCAGATTTGTTAAGTGGTGCCATTATTCAACCTCAAAGATGTGACTGTTGTCAGTTGAAAGGACTTTAAACCATACAACATATTTCCAGTTTAGAGTAAAGTTTATATAATGGCTAACATGGAACAATTTGAACAGGATGCATTAGCCTCATTTCCAGGCACTCGACCCACGCATTGGTATCCATACGTGGATGACAACTGGACTAAAATAAAAATTCAAGATCAAGACTGAAATTATGATATCATCAAGCTTCAAGTTAAATCAGTTGTATTTACAGTACTTTTACCGGCTTCACTATGGACCCTCCCTATGTGTACGTTGTGTAGTCTTACTGTCACTGGGCTTCATGCTGCTGAGGCTGCTGCTCTTCACGATGGAGCCAGGCAGTGATTCGTGACTGGAGCTGTCACTCAAGCCGCTCCAACTGGACTGTCGAATCAGTGACGAGTGTGGGCGGGGCCTGCAATCTGAGTCAAACATGGACTCTGAAAAAGAATAAAGTCTTAATGAGACAAACATTAAGATAACGTTAACAAGAGAGGAATCTGCAGTTAAAATGCTGATTTGTTGACCTGGTTTATGGTTAATATCTCTGTAATTACTGGGCCTATCCAGAACAATAATTGGCACAAAGTTCAATGTCTCTCTCTGATCTGAATGGTCACTACCTAAACCCCAGCACCTGCAGCCAATCATGAATCAGTGCTAGTGCAGCCTTTGTAACAACGGAGAGTTAACATCAGATTTAGATTTCATGAAGTTGCTCTGACCTCCTCGTGACCCCAGCGAATCGCTCTTGTGCCGCCGTTTGATTGGCTGTCGAAACTGGGCCACAGCCAATAGGACATTCCTGAGTTTGGCCCAGAGGAGTCGGCCACCCTGATTGGTTGAGGGCCACTTACTCTCCAACACAGCCTGAGGATGAAAACCAATAAAGATTCAGGATTATACCACAGGATCCAACCAAGTAGTAGTACCTTGTTTTTAACCCATAGGTGATGGTAATACCTTGTTGTAGTACCCGTAGGTGATGGTATTGGGTGTGATTCCAGCTCTCTTCATCTCTAACAGGACCCTCACAGCGAGCACTGGCTGCCCGTATAGACCACAGAGCTGCATCAGGATCCGGTAACACACCTAAGACAACAAAGTGAGGTCTAATCCAGGTCTAAACCAGATCTAACCTAAGTGTAATCCTGGTCCAAACCAGGACTAGACTACAGAGCTCCATTAAGATCTGTTAACACACCTAAAAACAGCATCTAAAAGTTAAAAAAACGAAGGTTACAGATGTAACTTTGGTTCTATGAATCTCAGAGGGCTGAA
>JAIEZT010000124.1:32369075-32474075 GCA_019594935.1 Periophthalmus modestus
GGCGGCATGATGAAAACTGTGTGCTCTCCACAGAGAGACTCCTCCAAGTCCACAAGACACACCTCCTCTGGGCGCTCCACATCCACCTGAGAGAGACCAGAACCGAGACTAAAGTAGGACTGAACCAGAACTAAACCAGGACAAAACCAGGACCGAACTACAAATAAAGCAGTACAAAACCAAGACTGAACCAGGACTGAACCAGGACTAAACTAGGTCTGAGCCAGAACTAAACCAGGACAAAACCAGGACTGAACTAGGAATAAACCAGGACAAAACCAGGACTAAACTAGGACTGAACCAGAACCAAACCTGGACCAAGATTGAACCAGAGTCTAAACCAACCTTCTACTAACCTTCTGCACACACTCGTCAAAGAACTCGAGGCAGGCGTGGCGGTCACTGACGAAGGAACACTCCTCGATGAACTGAGTGAACATCTGAGTGCGAGTGAGCTGAGTGTAAAACTTCTGCTGAGTGCGATCTCTGGACTTCAGGAAACCTACAGGACAATACAAAGTTAAACCAGGTCTGCCAGGGTCTGAACCAGGTCTAAATCAGGTCTGACCAAGTCTGAATGAGGTCTAAATTAGGTCTAATCCAGGTCAGAACCAGGTCAGAACCAGGTCTAAACCAAATCTGAGCCAGGTCTGAACCAGGACTGAACCAGGACTGAAATAGGTCTAAACCAGGTCTGGACTTCAGAAAACCTATAGGACCTACAAAGTTAAACTGGGTCTAAATGGGGTCAAAACCGGTATCTAAACCAGGTTTAAACCAGGTCTGAACCAGGTCTAAACCAGGTTTGAACCAGGTCTGAACCAGGTCTAAACCAGGTCTGAACCAGGTCTGAACCAGGTCTGAACCAGGTCTGAACTAGGTCTAAACCAGGTTTGAACCAGGTCTGAACCAGGACTAAACCAGGTCTTGACCAGGAATAAACCAGGTGTAAACTAGGACTAAACTAGGACTAAACCAGGACTGAACCAAGACTAAACCAGGACTGAAACAGGATAAACCAGGTCTGAATCAGGACTAAACCAGGACTAAACCAAGAGTAAACCAGGACTATACCAGATCTAAACCAGGTCTAAACCAGGTCTACACCAGATCTGAACCAGGACTAAGATCTAAATCAGAACTTAACAGGGACAAAACAAGGACTAAACGAGGACCAAACCAGGAGTAAACCAGGTTTGAACCAGGACTGAAGCAGGTCACAACCACAGTAATTTAGCAGAGCATACCTTGAAGGTTGAAGAGGTTGCTGCAGTCAGTGGTGGTGTCGGAGGGGGCCTGTGTGATGGGTAACAGGTAGCTCCTGTATCCCTTTAAGAGTAAACTCATGAAACGCAGAAACGCTTCCTGAATCTCCAGCTCCAACTGCTTCTGACGACGGTAGATCTGATCGTAGTCTGTGAGAAGGAACTCCAGAGTTGCCTCCTCCTGGCCCGGGGAGCAAACTGCACAAACACAGTCAGGTCAGTTTTAAGGCAACAGACCAAAACATCCACAGTTTTACATCACTGCTCAAGACAAACATTTACTTTTGATCTTTTAAAAACATGTGTCAGACAATAAGCTTCTTACTCCACTTGTTTTAGGTTTGTTCAAATGAAGAAAAATCTAAGTTACAATTTACATGGTTTCAATTAACAAAGACTGTTGTTCTTCAGGTAATTGTATGTCCCTGTGTGTCAGATGCTCTCCCTGTGTCTCCATAGAGTCTTGTTCTATGGAAAAGCTACTAACCTTGCAGTTTAGCCATTGGCATAAGGTAGTGGCCTTGGGCCCTGGTGCAAGCTTTGACATTGTGCCTATTTGGAACATAAACAAGTAAACAAGCTCTTGAGAAAAGCTAGTATGAATGAGGTGTGTGAGTGTTGGTGGTGGGAGGATCCAATGGTGTAGACTGGCAGCCTTGCTTCTGCCAGGATCAGCTGTGCCTACAACAGTAGCTTGCCACTACCAAGTGTAGAGTGCATGAATAATGCTGTAAAGCAGTGTGGGCATCTTATATAAAATAATAATAATTGATTACCGGTATATATAATATCTCTGATGTGATACAGCCATCAGTGCACCTCCAGAAGCCCAAACAGGAGGTGAAACATGACTCCAGTGTGGATGAACTGTCTGAACTGTCCGAACTGTCTGGTGTTATGAGTTTAGCAGTCTTCTCTTTGGGTCCCTGTGGTTGGGTCCCTGTGGTTGGGTCCCTGTGGTTGGGTCCCTGTGGTTGAGCGCATGTTGGTGGGTGCTTGCTGGTGGGTGCTTGTTGGTGTGTTGGTGGGTGCATGTTGGTGGGTCCTTGTTGGTGGGTGCTTGTTGGTGGGTGCATGTTGCTGGGTGCTTGTTGGCGTGTGCTTGTTGGCGTGTTGGTGGGTGCTTGTTGGTGGGCCCATGTTGGTGGGCCCATGTTGGTGAGTGCTTGTAGGTAGGTGCATTTTGGTGGGTGCATGTTGGTGGGTGCTTATAGGTGGATGCTTTTAGGTGGATGCTTTTAGGTGGGTGCTTGAAGGTGGGTGCATGTTGGTGGGAGGATGTTGGTGGGTGCTTGTAGATTGATGCTTGTAGGTGGGTGCATTTTGGTGGTGCTTCTAGGTGGGTGCATTTTGGTGGGTGCTTATAGGTGGATGCTTGTAGGTGGGTGCATTTTGGTGGGTGCATGTTGGTGGGTGCTTGTAGGTTAACGCTTGTAGGTGGGTGCTTGTAGGTGGGTGCTTGTTGGTGGGTGCATGTTGGTGGGTGCATGTTGGTGGGTGCTTGTAGGTTGACGCGTGTAGGTGGACGCATGTTGGTGGGTGGATGTTGGTGGATGCTTGTAGGTTGACGCTTGTAGGTGGGTGCATTTTGGTGGGTGCCTGTAAGTGTGTGCATTTTGGTGGGTGCATGTTGGTGGGTGGATGTTGGTTGGTGGATGTTGGTGGGTGCCTGTTGGTTGGGTGCTTATGTGCATGTGCTTTTTACTCACTCTTCTCCAGGGTCTTGTGCAGCTGGCTCAGGGTGTTAAACAGCATCTTTCCCTGTTTCCTCGGGAGAGACTTCCAGGACAGTGGCTTCTTGTCCTCACTCCTGAAAAGGGTAGAACGTTCACAATCGGAGCATATCTAACAGTGAGCATGAGGGCTAACAGGAGGTAGGTACTAGGGCTGGGTATCACCAAGAAGCTGCCGATACGATACGTACCTCAATACACAGTCCACGATACGATACGTATCTCAATACAGTGCCATTTCGATACGATACGATTCGATACGATATATTTCAAATCGATACGATACGATTCAGAAAAAAATAAAGGCCTTCAACCTTACTTAAATGGTCAACCCAATTTTCACCAAAACAAAAAAAAAAAAATAATTAAATGGTGCATTTATCTTCCATTTATTGAAGATTAAAGAACACAATGAAGTGCTTTTTGATTAATGCATGTTTCTAACATGGAAGGCGGTTGAAACATTTTGTCTGACATTTTCATTTCTCTTGCTTCTCTTCACCCGTAAAGAGTAACGTCTGGGGGGAATATCGATATCGATACTAGGAAACAAAGAATCGATACCGTATCGATTTTAATAATATCGATACATATCAGTGTATCGATATTTTAGCACACCCCTAGTAGGTACTGACTGGAAGATGGTGTTGGTGTCCAGGTCGACACAGATGACCTCTGAAGGAGGGTCATGGAGGTCAAAGTAACTGGAGTGAACCCCCACGATGAAAGGCATCGGAGCCAGTAGCACATCTGACATCTGCAGTGGGCACAGGGGAATGTAGGGACAGAGCCAACGAAGAGGGAACAACATCTGGAACAGAGAAGGAGAGAAACATGAGAGAAACATGAGAGAAACATGAGAGAAACATGAGAGAGTGAGAGAGAGAGAGAGCGATGTAGGAACAGAGCCAGCACAAAGGGAATCACATCTTGGATAACTTCGATAACATAACTTTGATAATTGTGATGGAAAGTAAAGTGTATTCATGTTGTGAAGAAAATATTCTTATCCTATGTCTTTGTGTAAATGCAGAGACCTAGACCACACATGAACAACAGGAAACCTTTGTCTTATCTGTCTTCAGGTGTAAAAATTCATTATCTCATGGGTGTGAAACAAAAATCTCTCTGCTTTGAAATGTAGTTTTTTCATTTCGGTATATATACTCAGAGCTCAGATGCCTGGGTGACAAGAAGGAAAGATGCTCTAAAGGAGAGACTCAGGGACTTGGGATGCTGGAAGGCTACCAGTCTGTGGCCAGGGGAGGCTTGGGCCCTGTCCTGTCCATATCAGCTGTAACTAAGAATAAACCTTTTTGTATTTCAAAACTCACCAGGCTTTGCAAATAGATTACTCATCATGAGATATAGTATTTTTCCACAACAGTTATGAACATACACTACCATTCAAAAATTTGGGGTCACTTAGAAATTTCCTTATTTTTGAAAGAAAAGCACTGTTTTTTTTTTCAATGAAGATAACTTTAAACTAATCAGAAATACACTTTATACATTGTTAATTTGATAAATGACTATTCTAGCTGCAAATGTCTGTTTTTTGGTGCAATATCTACATACGGTGAGGCAAATAAGTATTTGAACACCCTGTGATTTTGCAAGTTCTCCCACTTAGAAATCATGGAGGGGTCTTGTAGCTACCCTGGTTTTCTTCATAAAAAAGGACTTCACGCTCCTTACTGATGTTCATGTGCCAATATTTAACCTTCAACACCTTCACACCGTGAAAACTAAAAGACGGATAAAGAAAATTTGTTCAACTCTAATACATATAATACAGTTAAAATAAATGCAAAAATAAACAATCGTTACCGTGTTCACCAACATGACCAGCGGTAGTTAAATCGGACATTTTCTTGCACTTTTCTGTATGTCTTTTGCTCGTCTTTGCACTTTTTGCGGCTACTATTATTTCTCTCTCTCTGTTTAACTTCCGGGGTAAACATGCGCTCACGTGACTCGGTAAATTATTTTTACAAATAAGATATATAAAATTAATAAAATGAAGACATCGCTGTTCTGACACAAATATAGAACAATTTGAACTAACCTTTGAAAACAAATATACGGACGTGTACCGTCAGCTACAGGTCTGAAATTTTTATCTTAGGTGCATGTCCACTGTGAAAGACATAATCTACATCTAATTTTAATCTAATCTAATCTAATAATCTAAATTTATTTGTATGTTACTACTGCAAATATTAGTTATTATATTATTAGTATTTGAACACCTGTCTATCAGCTAGAATTCTGACCCTCAAAGACCTGTTAGTCCACCTTTAAAAAGTTGACCTCCACTCCACTTATTCTCCTAAATTAGAAGCACCTAGGTTTGAGGTGGTTACCTGCATAAAGACACCTGACAACCCCATACAATCAGTAAGACTCCAACTACTAACATGGCCAAGACCAAACAACTGTCAAAATGCACAAGACACAAAATTGTAGTCCTCCAAAACGCTGGAAAGGGCTACAGGGCAATTGCCAAGCAGCATGGTTTAAAATCATGCATGGCACGGAAGGTTCCCCCGCTTAAACCAGCACCTGCCCAGGCCCGTCTTAAGTTTGCCAGTGACCATTTGGATGACCCAGAGGAGTCATGGGAGAAAGTCATGTGGTCAGATGAGACCAAAATAGAACTTCTTGGTCTTAATTCCACTCCCCGTGTTTGGAGGAAGAAGAATGATGAGTATCATCCAAAGAACACCATCCCTACTGTGAAGCATGGGGGTGGTAGCTGTTAACTTCCCGTGCTAGTTTATGTTCTATCGCGATACCACACAAGAGGCGCAGTTTCACTATTGTTACCGGTATACCGATCAAGATGGAGGCTGAATAGAAATCAACTCTGCAATCAGATCCTCGTGTTTTGGGAATTTACATGGTAACAGAAGATGGTTACCGATTACAGAGTACCGCTGTAGTTTGACGAAGCCAGGCCTTACGAGTGCTGGAAAAATGAAGTTAGTATCTGGAGACCCTTTACGGAGCTGGACCAGAAAAAGCAGCCATTCGCGGTGGCACTTGGGTTCGAAGGGTGAGCCAGAGAAACAGCGTTGGAAATATCCGTGGAGGATTTGAACAAGATAACGGTATGGAGACATTACTTGTAAAACTAAATGCGGTGTTTTTGGGAGAAGAAAAAGACTGCGCTTACGAAGCATACTCTTATTTTGATTCGATAACGAAAGACAGTGCGGTGTCCATGGCGGACTATATTATTGACTTTGAGCAGAGATACAACCGAATGAAAAAGTACAAGATGACTCTGCCTGATGCTGTACTTGCCTTCAAACTTCTGGACACGCCGTGTCTGGAGGAGACAAACAGACAGCTCGCGCTTACTGCGTACACTGAGCTCACTTTTGTATCTATGAAGTCAGCGTTAGAATGGATCTTTGGTGGAAAGACAACAGGTGGACCAAACAACAACAACGAAAGTCAAGATACAGCGTTTTTCACGGAGCAAAAACTGACTGGAAAATCCAGACGTAATGGCCCATCACAGTGTGCGCATCAGTGACAGAAGTCACAGCAAGGCACCAATCCACTGGACAAATACGGCAGGCGAACGAGATGCGCCATCTGTCAGAGCACGTACCATTGGGCGAAAAACTGTCCTCATCGAAGGAATGAGGTTAAGTTGACTGAAGATGAGAGTGTAACATTACCCTGTTTACTAAAGCAGCTATGACTGACTCCGAGATCTTCCTAACTGAGTCTTTGGGCTCTGCCATCATTGACACGTACTGTGTGTGGTCAAAAGTGGCTGGACAGTTACGTGAAGGATCTTAACAAAAGACAGTTGAACAAACTGCTGCAAACGGAATCTCTCAGCTGCCGACCATTTAGATTTGGAGATGGTCAAGTAGTGTACTCCAACAGAAAAGTGAAACTCCCAGCCAAAATAGGACAAACAAAGTGTCACATTGAAACTGAAGTAGTTCCTGTTGATATTCCTCTCTTGTTGAGCAAAATGTCCCTGAAAAGAGCAGGAACTGTTTTGGACATGGAGAATGACAGAGTTATCATGTTAAAGCAGCCTGTGCCTCTGGAGCTCACTAGTTCAGGACACTATTGTGTGGACATTAGAGATATAAAGGCAGAAGTGAGCTGTAATGATGATGATGTTCTGGTTGTTACAGACAGACATGGCCATAAAAGAAAAAACGCTAAGTTCTTCTGAAACTTCACAAGCAGTTTGGTCATGTGTCTCCAGATAGGCTGCAGAAGCTGATCCACAGCTCAGGAAATACTGACCAAGACTGTCCAGTCATCCTGCAAGAAATAATTTGTGACCGTGAAATATGTCAAAGATACAGCAGAACCAAGCCCAAGCCTGCTGTTGGTTTGCCTTTAGCCTCAGAGTACAATGAGACAGTGACAATGGATCTACATGAGCTGGAACCTGGTGTATGGTACCTCCACATCATCGACCACTTCATATGCTTCAGCACTGGAAACATCGTGAGGACCAAGAGATCGTTAACTCTTTCATTCACTCGTGGATAAGCATCCATGGAGCACCAAAATGGATCTACACTGATAATGGCGGAGAGTCCAACAATGAGGAAATACGAGACATGGCAGAAAACTTCAACACTGAGACAAAGACTACAGCAGAATACAGTCCCTCATGAAGGTGAAAAGGAAAAATGGGTGTGGTTGGCAAACTGCTTTAGACTGGGCCCTTCTGGCTAAGAACAGTATGATCAGTGTGCATTGTTATAGCCCACATCAGCTAGTATTTGGTTAAAATCCTAATCTCCCTTCTGTTTTGGTTGATAAGATACCTGCTCTAGAGGGCACAACTATGAGCACCAGAGCAGGGCAGCACATAGTGGCATTATATGCCTCCAGGAGGGCTTTCACAGAGGTGGAATGCTCAGAAAGAATAAGGAGGGCACTACGCAAGCAGCTTAGGCCTAGGCCTATGACAAGTATGAGACAGGAGACAGACTGTACTATAAATGAGCTGACAGTACAGAATGGAAAGGTCCAGGTGTGGTTATTGGTCAGGAGGGGTCTGTGGTGTTTATCAGCCTTGTGCCTGTGGACCAGTCCAGGTTGAATAAAGTGAATGCACAAGATGAAGAGAAACAGATAATGCACAATACTCCTGAAAACAGCACAGAAAATAAAAACACCATGACAGTTGATGTGTCAGAAAGTTCAGATGATGAACAAAGAGGGGAAGAACAAATCAATGACAACAGTGAAAGTGATGTGACAGAAAACCCTAGAGAAAATAATCTACTACTCTACTAGATGTTTCTGTACACTAAAAGAAACGCCAAATGGTATTGTCCCAAAGGTACGGCTTGTAGCAAGAGGTTTTGAAGATGTAAATATTCAGACTTTACAGAAAGACTCTCCCACATGTGCATCTGAGTCACTTAGATTGCTGTTAGCTGTTGTCAGTCAAAACAAGTGGAAGGTTCACTCTATGGACATTAAATCTGCCTTCTTGCAGGGTATGGAACTCTCGAGAGACATTTACATTCGACCCCCACCTGAAGTGGCCGTGGACGGTGTACTGTGGAAACAGTGGAACGTGTCAATCACTTCAAGTACCTTGGACTCACTTTGGACAATAAACTCACTTTTGAACAACATGTCACAGATATCCATAAACGCTCTCAACAAAGACTCCACATCCTCCGTAAGCTCCGTGCCCTCTCTGTCAGCTCACGTCTTCTGCTACTGTTGTACACGAGCATCATTCAGCCCATTCTTCTTTACTGCTCTCCCTGTTACTTTAACATGCTCTCCATCACAAACAGAAATAGGCTCATTAAGGTCACACACACAGCATCCAAAATCATCTGTCTGCCAACTCCAGACCTCTCCCTCCTTAACAATGAGGCTGTGACACGCATGGCCCGCACAGTCAGCAGGGACTCGGACCACCCGCTCCACACCCACTTTTCTCTGTTGCCCTCGGGCCGAAGGTACAGAACACTTAGGTGGAAGTGGACACGCTTCAGCAAAAGTTTTGTCCCCTCTGCCATTGCTTCTCTCAATAATGTGTAACTTTCTTATTGTGTGCTGTCTGTCTTTGTCCTTGTGTATGATCAATGTTGTAATGTTTTTTTCCATGTATGAACAGAGTTTGTGGAAACAAATTTCCCCTCGGGGACAATAAAGGTCTATCTATCTATCTATCTATCTAAAGAAATGTGTGTATGGACTTGCAGATGCCTCCCTCTACTGGTACAATAAGATTAAAGAACTGATGCTGAACATTGGTGGTAAAATGTCTCAGGTTGATCCTGCAGTGTTCTATTGGCTGAATGATCATTCTGAGGTCACAGGTTTGCTGGCATGTCATGTAGATGATTTTCTTTGGGCAGGATCAGAGCACTTTGTAACAAATGTCATTCCTGTACTTAAATCCACCTTTCATGTAGGACATGAAGAACATGTTTTTCTTCTGTGGGTATGGACATTACCACACTCAGTGATAAAGTAGTAGTTCATCAGGACAATTACATAAAAAATCTGCAATCAGTCCATTTACAGGCCGCCAGGGCTGTGCAGAGGGATGCTCTCTTAAAGGAAACGGAGACAGAGCAGCACAGATCCAAAATAGGACAAATCTTGTGGGTTGCTAAACAAACAAGGCCAGATGTAATGTTTGACACATGTAGCCTAGCGTCCAACATTAAAAAGGCTACTGTCCAGTCTATTCATGAAGTAAATAAAGTAATCTGTAAACTTAAGTCAGAGAAGTTCATACTTAAGTTTCAGCACTTAGGAAACAGTGCTGATTTGAGTCTAGTTGTCTTCAGTGATGCTTCTCTTGGTAATTTTCCAGATGGTGCCACACAAGGAGGAGTTTTGATTCCACTCATGGGTAAAGGTGGCAAGTTTCCCCCCTGTTTTGGCAGTCTAAGAAGATCAGACGTGTGGTGAGAAGCACTCTGGCAGGAGAAACTCTTGCCATGTCGGGATGGTATAGACAATGCAATGTTTCTGGCCACACTGTTCTCTGAGCTCACTATTGGAAATGCGAGTCTGAATGCTCTTTCCCTTATCTGCGTTACCGACAACCATTCACTTTTCGATGCACTTAAGTCTACTAACCAGGTCACAGAGAAGAGGCTCAGGCTAGAAATAAGCAGCATCAAGGAGCTTTTACAATCTAAGAAAATAAAAGAGGTCTGTTGGTCAGAGGCTAAGTCACAGTTCGCCGATTGTCTCACTAATTTTTTCTACCTTTTTTCTACCTGCATGCCCTTATTTGTATTTGTATTTATTCACTGTGGGTTTTTTTGTGTGTGTTCTATGTGCACTTTATCACCAAAGTAAGTTCCTAGTCTGTGAGCTCTGCTCATGGGCAATGGCAATAAAACTTCTTCTGATTCTGATTCTGATAAAAAGGGAGCCTCATCCCTTATGCTTCTCAAAGCTCTAGATGAAGGTATATGGTTACTGTATTTTTTTTTGTTGTTTAACCAAAGACTGTTGTGTCATTGTCCCACTAATATTTTTGCGTGCATTTCTTGTTCCGTAAGAAAGGTGTCACCAAAGCACACTTAAAATGTTCCATTTATTTTCTTTAAAGAAAGAGGGAGATTGTTAACTTTCTGTGCTAGTTTAGGTTCTATCGCAATACCACACGAGAGGCAATCTCCTTCCCTCAGTTAGAGCGTTGAAGATGGGTCGTGGCTGGGTCTTCCAACATGACAATGACCCGAAGCACACAGCCAGGATAACCAAGGAGTGGCTCCGTAAGAAGCATATCAAGGTTCTGGAGTGGCCTAGCCAGTCTCCAGATCTAAACCCAATAGAAAATCTTTGGCGGGAGCTCAAACTTCGTGTCTCTCAGTGACAGCCCAGAAACCTGACTGATCTAGAGAAGATCTGTGTGGAGGAGTGGGCCAAAATCCCCCCCTGCAGTGTGAGCAAACCTGGTGAAAAACTACAGGAAACGTTTGACCTCTGTAATTACAAACAAAGGCTACTGTATCAAATATTAACATTGATTTTCTCAGGTGTTCAAATACTTAGTTGCAGCAGTAACATACAAATAAATAATTTTAAAAATCATACAATGTGATTTCCAGATTTTTTTAAGATCATGTCTCTCATAGTGGACATGCACCTAAGATGAAAATTTCAGACCCCTCCATGATTTTTAAGTGGGAGGACTTGCAAAATCACAGGGTGTTCAAAAACTTATTTCCCTCACTGTAGAGTTACAGTTGGGTTACAGTCTCCACGGTTACGCTGTGGTGTGTGGTACTCACAGAGACGAGGGCTTCGCTCACTGAGGTTAACACGTCCGGCCTCAGAGAGTGCAGCAGCAGCTTGTGTTCAGTCAGAGTGGCCACCAGGAGGCAGCAGCAGTGCTCGGGGCCTAGGTTCTGTAGGAGCTTCAGAAAACTGGCACCACTGAGAAAGAAACAAAAACAGGAATAGAATAAATACTACAGGACTACAACACATGAACAGAAATGTAATATGCCAAGTTTGCGGAGCCAGTCCCAATGAGAAGGTTTGTGAATCAAAAGAGTGAGAGCCATATGCTCAGAAGAAAATAATTGTAAATGTTATTTTCTAGAAAAGCGATGTATTAAAATGTGTAAAAGCATAATTGATAAAATGCATTCAAAGCAGGCAAATGTATGTAAAAAGTATTTACAAAGGCTACTTCAGGTATGGGAGCGCACACATTTTTTCTACCTGTTGTGGTTGCAGATTATGATTTGCCTTATTACTGTTACGTCTCCTTATTCTTCAGCATAAGAAAACTTTCATACCCATTGCTCAGTGTGGCTGTTTACAGCTAAGCAATGGTCACTATAATAAGTTTGGAAATTTCTTTCACAGTGAGTTCCATAGAGTTATATAGACCCCTGTCCTTCATCTGAAATTATGACCATCAAATTGTAAAATGTGAACGATGTCACCTTTATTGGGCCAAAATCAACCAGTTCAAACCAGGCAAGATTAATCACAACTGAATCAAAATCTCAAAATTTTTGAAGCACCTTATTCAACATAAAACCTTCTAACCCTGTAGTTTAGATCTGTATAAACATGCTCTGAAATGTGACTCTTGTATTAGTTTGTCAGTTCAGATTTCAGTCTTTTTGTCCATTCTTCCGGACATGTTTAAAATGTCAACTTTAAAGAGAATCCCATTATTAAAACAGAAATGTTTCTCCCAAATTATTTTTTAGATGGAGTAAAAAAACAGACAAAAACCTTTACATAGACGGGGAGTTAAACATTCTGCAAGTCAGAATCTTCTCGCCTGCAGACTGTTACATGAATGATGATGATGATAGTAGTATTGTAATTATGCTCAGAGCAGGTGTAGAGTGTGGCACTGACCTGAGGGGCAGAGGAGAGGACACGGGCTGGCATAGGAGAAGGTTATCGTACGGTGACAGCTGTGACATAAAAACATGTTTACATTTCAGACACACTCAAGACGTTTGCATTTTTTGTTACTGTGAGGAGGAGTCCTGTCACCATGTCACCAATGACAGATGGAACGATATATTTTGGGGCTCAATATCTGGTGTGTGCAGTTTCTTTGCTGTTTCATTGTGGGAAAATGTTATTTTTTGTAATACTGTACGTTTAGAGCAGTAGAGGGTTGAGTAAGTCACTTCTATAACTAAATACTGCTTCATTCTGTTATGTATTTCTTACAGCTCCCCCTCAGGCCTTTTAATGACACTATGCATTTAAAAACAGACAGTCAAAAGTTTGGACACACCCTCTCATTCAGTCATTCACATCCTTGACATGTCGACAGAGCTGCAAAACCCTTAGCCTTTTAAAATTCTAAAACCAGTTAGGAGTTATTTTGAGGCTTTTTTGCTTGCTACTTTCTATATGTGTCATTCATAGTTCTGATGCCGTCAGTGTAACTGATCATGGAAATAAAGGAAGAAAATGTGTTCAAACTTTTGACTGGTCATATACATGTAGACTAGTGTTACGGTGCTATTGTGTCAGACCCACGCGAGAGGAGAGATAGTGCGTGTTCTCTGGTTGTTCTGAGCTGTTACCTGGACGAGGATGCGTGGTCTCTGGGGAGAGGGGAAGGGGACATTGTGCATAAAGCTGGAGATGTGTCTGTGGACAAACATATCATTAATCTTCAGTCCTTTTAGTAGTACTTGTCATAGTACTATTAGTAGCAGTAGCAGTAGTATTAGTAGCAGTAGTATTCACTAGTACTCACTTCAGAAGTAGTGGTAGTAGCTCACTAAACTGTGGTCATGATTCATTCACTCTAATTGTACATTCACGGGTGGTGCACTACTATTGTAGTCACAGCTGCCCTGGGGCAGAGCAATCGAAGTGAGGCTGCTAATCTGAGCCATTGGACCTCACACCACCAACACTCACACACCACATTCATACTAGGCAATCTAGCTTAAGTGTCTTGCCTAAGAACACAACGACAGCATAGTAGTAGTACTCACTTCCCTGTAGGCATAACATGAGGTTCTAGTGATGTAGTAGTAGTAGTATGAGCAGTGCACACTTCTCTATAGGCAGTACATGGGGCCTGGAGGTGGAGTAGCAGTGGCAGTAGTGGTATTGGTATTCGTAGTACTCACTTCTTTATAAGCAGTACATGGGACCTGAAGTTGGAGTAGCTGCAGCAGCAGTAGTAGTAGTAGTAGTAGTAATTTTATAGGCAGAACATGAGGTCCAGAGATGGAGTAGCGGTAGTAGTACTAGTAGTAGCAGTAGTAGTATTCTTAGTTCCAGTGACGTGCAGTCAGGGAAGGCAGGTGAGGCACGGCCTCACCTGTCATCACAGAAAAAAAACAAAACTAAATGGTTATATTTATCCAATGATTTGTACTATAAAGTTATTTTCTATGTAGCCTCCTAGGACCTGGCGTCCACATATGTGGACAACACATTTTGGGTTGTCTTGGCCACAATGCAAATTTTTAGAAGAAGAATAACAGCAAACAAGAACAGCAACAATGCAAATGTATTCAATTTAGACATTTTTAAGAGTTTAGAATGTTTAGAATTTTTATTTTTTTATTTTTTTGTGAAGACTCGTGTCTTCCTGTTTCTGTCAGCAGCACTTCACATGAGCCACATTGTTCCAAGAGGCACAACTGTTGTTTCTCATTTTGTTTTTACATTCAGGACAAATGTTGCTGTTTCAGGGTCTTAATAAATAGTTTTTGCAAATCATTTTTCAAATGTTTTATCAAAATGATTAAAATGTCCACATATGAGGACATTCATTTTACATAATTTTTCTCAAAAACTACATAATGTAAAAAGATAATTCTTTGTATTTACACTCATCAGGTCTCAATCTGCCCAAATAATAAAGAGAAATTAATAAAGCATGTCACGCAAGAGCTCGGGTCTTAGGAGGTTAACTTCGCAATTTTAATTATTTTTTTAATTCAAATCTCTGAATTTTTAAAATTTACCGTTCAAATACTGAGAAGAGACGTGTGGAGAGGCACCGCCGTTCGTGCCTCACATGGACTGACTGTGCTGTAGCTCAGCAGTGTGACGCTGCTGCTTTAAGGCTGTGAAAAGGCACGGTGTGAGGCACGTAGTTACCTGGCCTCATGGTAGGGGGCGATCGTGAGCCAAGGGATGCTTGCAACTCCCGCAGAACAGTGACAGCAGAATAGTGACAGCAAGCTACAATTTAGAGTTAGCAAACCAAGTTTAGTAATCCATTCACTTTTTTCTTCATGTCTGGCTTTTTAAATGGAGGAAGATTACATATTAAAGCTCAAGCGGTTTTCTAAACTGGACTTTCGGTCAAAGCAGGAGGGTATAATTAAAGGACGACCAACGCTAAAGGAGCTAAAGGGTTTGCTCCAGACAAGACGAAAGACTCGCTCTTTTCAAACAGAGTGGTACGAAATGGTAAGAAATTTAATTAACGTAATTTCCACAGCCATAGGGCGCACTGGATTATAAGGCGCAGTTCAAATACGGGTGCTTTTCTGCACTTAACACATAAAAAAGCCACCGGGCCTTAGGGCGCAGGCACGGTAAAACATGCATGTTAGTTTTGCTTCCTTTGCCTTTTTTAGGGCCCATACTGTGTTCGGTTGTGCTTTATTCAAGTATTTAGCATATGCTCACATCATTTTTTTTAATTAATTCACAAATCCATCAGAGTCTTCATCCTCTGTATCTGAAACAGCTGCGCTATCTATAAAAATACACCAGGTTCCCTCTCGTCACTATCAGAGTCCGTTTTGTTGCCGTACATCTCCGCGTGAACGATGCCGACTTTTGGGAAAGGTCAAAGAACAGTGCAAGCAGATACGTGAGCCCAAGCATCCACAATCCATTCACAAATCGTGGCGTAACTCGCCCTGCGCTGCCTCCCAGTCTTTGTAAAGCTGTGTTTGCCGTCTGTCATCCATCGCTCCCACGATGTTCGCAACTTTTACCCGCGCCTTATGGTCGTGAAATTACGGTACTTCAATCCACTGAAAATTGGGGAACCAGAATAAGGATAAAAAACAATACAAAACCAGCTTGCATTTTATTTCATACTATTAGAGCTATTTCGGACTTTTTTTTCTGGCCCCAAGTCACTGGGAGAGAAATTGGCCTGGTGTCATGATCCACGCTTCCCTGTTCCTGTTTTGCCTCCTGTGTTCTCCTCTCCCCCTCCCTCACCTGCCTGACTCCAGAGCTGGGCGGAGCCCTGGCTCCTCCCACACGCACCTACAGCCCATCAGGGCAATCAACGCACCTGCAGGAGGATAAAAGGAGCCAGGACCCAGCTCTCTCTGCCAGGTCGTCTTTGATCGTCACCGTGTGTCTGCGTGCTGCTCACATCTCTGTGTGTGTCATCACACTGTTGGTCGTCGTGCTGTTCGCCTCACTGTTGGTCCTCGTGTCTCTGCTGTGCTTCCTGTCCGTGTCCTGCCCGTGTCCAGCCTGTGTTCTCCGACCCTGTCTCCCGGTACCGGCTGTGTTTCCCGTCTCGTGTCTACCCTGCACCTCTGGACCCTGACCTGCACCCCAGCACCCAGCTCCTCGTATGTTCTCCCGTCACCTGTGTTGTCTTGTTCTGTTAATAAACACCCTTAAACTTGCCCCGAGTCCCGCATCTTTGGTCTGCCTCACACCTCTCATTATGACACCTGGGGACAAATGTACTCACCCACACCTGGTTTACATGTTTGTAAATCTGACTGTGATGACATCAGTGCCTCACCATGAACCTCACCACACGTCACTGCATAGTACTCACTTCTCTATAGGCAGCACATAAGGTCCGGAGATGGAGTAGCGGTAGTAGTAGTAGCAGTAGTAGTTTACAGTAGTAGTAGTAGTGTTCATAGCACTCACTTCTCTATAGGCAGTACATGAGGTCCGGAAATGGAGTAGCGATAAACAAAGGTTAGAAACTTCTGGAAGACTGAGAAGAAGGGCCAGTGGGAGAGGACGCAGATGGACTTCTTGACGTGGAGTGTTCGGCCCGACACAGGGCGGCGGTCGACCACACTGAGCAGACCAAGACGCACGCACTGCTGCTCGGACAGGAGCTCACGAGGGAACGACTCATAGAACTCGATTGCCGCACCGTAAACCTGTAAGAGAAACGTGAACATGAGTGTGCGCCGGTTTAGAACACAGTCACTTTACAGGAAGGGAAAATAACATCTGGAGCAAAAGAATGAATAAAAAGCTAAACCATATATCTGGGCTACTGGATAGTAATTATTATCATATAAAGTCTTAATTGTAGTACAAGCACTTGTAAGTACAGTAGTAGACTTGGTGGTAGTTAGGTACTATTACAGCCACAACTGCCCTGGGGCAGACTGCCAATCTGCACCCCTCCCACTCACCAAAAACACACACACATTCATACTAGAAATCGATGCTCCGACCTTAAGGTTGGGGGACCGCAGCTCTAACCACTCAGCCACTGTTGCCCAATAAATTTTTTCCTACCACCACCAACACTCACACACATTCATACCAGGAAAAGTGTCTTGCTTAAAACTTGTCAGAGTTAGGATCGAACCACAGAGCTTTGGCTTGGTGGGCAGGCCTCCAATGGAAAAGTGTTGAAAATGAGGACTTGTGCTGTAACACTAAACTATGCATCTGGGCGACAGTAGCTCAGTTGATAGAGTTGGTCCATTGTCCATTAGTAGAGCGACAGGTTGGGGGTGTGAATGCAGTCATTGTGTCCTTGGGCAAGACACTTAATCACCTCGCCCCTGTGTGTGAATGGGTGGGAATGAGTGGGTGCTTGATGTAAAGCTCTTTGAGGGCCTTGAAGGTGGAAAAGCGTTGAATAAAATTGTGACCATTTACCATCTCATTTAATCCAATGTAATTGCTATGTTCATATTAAGTAAATATGACATCAAAATAGTAAAGTATTTGCAATACCTTGTCCCCTGACGCCGAGGTGAGCACAAACGTGGAGAACACAGGCAGCTGGTACTTTGAGTTTTGGGGCCAACTCTCGACTGTGACCCCCATCGGGAGACAGAAGACCGGCACCGACTCAGGGAGAGGGAACGAGTCTAGGTCGTCAGAGGGGTACCGACTGATCAGGTCTGTGGAGATTAAAGAGAGGGATCAGGTCTGAGGAGAAGAGAGCAGAGAGAGGCATCAGGGCTGTGAAGAGGAGAGCAGAGAGAAGCATCAGGTGTGGGAAAAGGAAATCAGAAAGGCGGATCAGGTCTGTGGAGAGGAGAGCAGAGAGAGGCATCAGGTCTGTGAAAAGGGGATCAGCGAGAGGCATCAAGTCTGTGGAGAGGAGAGCAGAGAGAGGGATGAGGACAGTGAAGAGGAGAGCAGAGAGAGGGATCAGGACTGTGAAGAGGAGAGCAAAGAGAGGGCTCAGGACTGTGGAGAGGAGAGCAGAAAGAGGGATCAGGACTGTGAAGTGGAGAGGAGAGCAGAAAGAGGGATCAGGACTGTGGAGTGGAGAGGAGAGCAGAAGCTCATACAGAGCGAATGAGTCTAAATCCTGAGACAGGTACTGCCTGATCAGGTCTGTGTAAAGGAGAGAAAAAGAGTGACGAGATAAGAGAGAGGAGTGAAGAGCTGAACAAGTCTGAAAAAAGAGAGAGAGAGTAAGAACAGAGAGAGAGAGAGAGATGTGGGAAGGGGTTGGGTGAGAGAGAGGAGAGCTGATACTCACTGGCCTCGTACACCAGGGCATTAGCTTTAGCCACGGCGCGTTTGTAGCAGAGGAACAAGGCTGGACCAAACTGTAGAGACATGACCAGCAAGTTAGAATCTGTACATTTGGTTTATCCAAATAAGAACATGGGAGGGCATGTGGCACACAGGGATATAAGACAAGAAAGGGCATCTGACACATAGGGAGATCTTGGGAGGGCATCCGACACACATGGATACACATGTGGAAAAGAGGGCATCTAACACCAAGGGGGATGGTGGGAGAGCATCTGACACAGACCATGCCGGTGTTGAGGTTCTTGTCCACACGTGAGAAGGTGTGTGGGGCGCTCTCTCCTTTGGCGGGCAGCAGCAAGGCGATGTCTGTGACCCCCAGAGCGTGAAGGCCCTGGCTGCAGTCCAGTGCTCGTCTGTAGGTGATGAAGACGCGATGAGCAGCGGGACCTCCGGAGCTCAGAGACGCTGAACGGCTGTAAGGTGTAGTCTCGATCACAAACCAGCCTGGCCTCAGAGCCTCTTTTCCCTCATACAGAACACTGCAGGCGTACAGCACAGGGACACAGAGGGGATCAGATTAATGTATTTTATATTTATGTATTCATTTATGTATCGTCAGATCACTGGCAATTAAAGAGTGTATGGAGTACATTTCTAAAGCAGGTGACAAAAGAAAAGATATGAACTAGTGTTGTCCTGATATTCAAATTTCAATCTTGATTTCAATAGTAAGGAACACACTTGATACTCAATATCAAGTCCGATACCAACCCTAACCCTAACCCTAACCCTAACCCTAACCCTAACCCTAACCCTAACAATAAAAAAGAATGCGATTTTCAACATGAAATCGTAGTACTTCCTTTTATATTATCATGTGGCCTTATACTTTCTAGCAGTTAGAAGTCCCATCAACAGGACTGGTGTTAGCACTCTGGCAGCAGAGGGAATTACCTGGCCTGTATCAATATATCGTTTTGTTTTGTTGTACATCTTACAAAGCTCACCCCAGGTCAAGGACTCAGTTTGCAGATAGATTCATATGTGCTTTAACAGAAATACAGGCCTATATATGGTTTGATAGAGTTTTATATGGAGTTAACTGTTGGATCTGCAGTGTATTTTACCCCAGGTCGAGTATTGGTGGTTTGTCGTGGCCACGTCTGTAACAGAGGAACAGATGAGGGTTGTTTATGAGCCCTGCGCTCAACTCGGCAGAGTGGCCCCCTAGTGTCCGCTCGATGCAGGTGAAGCCTTCGGGCACTCCCTCTCCCAGCCCGCGGGCGATCACCACCAGGTCTGTGACAGGGTCTGACCCCCTCCCTCCCCCCGCACCTCTGCCCTCCTCCTCCAGGGGTCGCCAGGGCCCGCGCGGGTCCAGCCCAGCCACCACGAAGTAGTCCACCAGCTGCGGGCATCGCTCCTCCGTCATGGCTCCGCTCGGCCCTGAACTAAAGAGAAACAACAGTTGGATAGAGACAAGACCCAATACATAAATCTGATCTAGGCCAGGTCTAATCCAGGTTAAGTCCTGGTCATACCTCTGATTGGCCATGAGCTGAAAAAGAAAAACGGAAATACAGAGTTCTGATAAAACCAGGGAGAAGACCAGGGATGAGACCAGACTTAGTCCTGATGTAGACATGGTGTAGATGCGGTTCAGGCCTGGTTCAGTCATGGTTTAGTCTTGGTTCACCCAGGTCTGGTCCATGTTTAGTTCTTGCCTGGCAAATCTATCTGTATTTCCTATACAAAGGTGGTCCCCATGCCCTCCATCACATCTGAAGCCAGAACCAAACCCAGCCTTCCAATCAGATTTGTTTATTTCAGTGAGGCATGTGAAACAAGGAGTTCATTGCTCACCATCATTTACAAACAAAATGACATTTATCTCCCCTCAATGATTCTGCAGAATCCACTGTGTTTTTCAGCCCCCTGTGATATTTTTGTCCTTTTTTTTTCCTCGTAAGAAGCCACATTTGTTCCAGTTTAGTCCCATGTGGTGTTTGTGAACGCACCATTAGATATTTATGGGCCAACTCTAAATGTCCAAAATTCAGAATTTCATATTATCCCCACAAATATCAGAATACGTCAGCAGAGATCTGGCCCAACCCTGATCAACTACAACAGAGAATGAGCCCAAAACATCATGAGGACATTTATATAAAATTGATCTCTTCCGTACCATCTACAGATCTGCTCCTCTCAATGTTTCGTCTGTCTCCACCTGAGAAATCACACCAGGAAGTCCCCAGCCAGAAACAGGAAACAGCTGCTGTCCACTTCCTGTTTTGAGCTGAACTTTGACACTGCTCTTCTTCTTCCCTCGTTAGCGCGTCACTTTCACCGCAGAAGTTTCCGAAACATAAAGGAAGGAAGTAGGGGCGTCATAGAACTCTGCAGTGCTCAGTCAAATCAACTCTGCTGCAATCTGTGTATTACTACTATGTTGTCACCATACAAACATTTCAAACTGGATTTCGATGCTAAGCTCAATACTGATTCCAATACTACGATGATAATAAAAAACACTCTTTCAGTGTAATCCCTCAGTGTCCAGTAGGTTCATAGTGGCTCATGGGTGTATACTAGTCTATGTGTCTTATACTTGTTCTGATACAGCTCAAGATCATTCTAAAGATATTCAGAAAAGGTACATTTCAGTCCTGTGAATGGGACTTTTTTAGTACCGATACCTCCTCAAATGAGTATCTAGTTTCGATACTAGTTTTAGTATCGATTAGTGCCTGATTTTCAGTACTTTTGACAACTCTACTATGTACTTGAGTGTAAACCAATACCCAACAAAACCTAACCTGGTCTGAGTCAGGCCTAAAAAAAAAATCAAACAAGATGTTCTCAAGCAGCATCACTTAATTTTAGTAAAATTGCTTCATATTTACTGACATTTTGCGATCTGAAATAATTGATTAATTAATTGGAAGAATAATCACATTTGACCTGTCTTCCACTAGGCCCAGAACCGGGGACCCTCTTGCTTTAAGGTGAGGTGTGCTATACCACTGAGTCACATGTTCTGTTCCTGATTTATTCTTTCTATAAAACCTCATGTGGTTTCATTTCACCTGTGAAACATTCAGCTGTGAATGACCTCTAAATCTGAAATAAACTCTCTCACTTCTCCTTCTGTTAACCTCTGCTCCTCTGACCCTCTCCTGGGCATCCTCTGCTCCTCTGACCCTCCCCTGTGCATCCTCTGCTCCTCTGCATCCTCTGCTACTGCCCCTCTCCTCTGCTCCTCTGACCCTCTCCTGGGTATCTTCTGCTCCTCTGACCCTCTCCTGTGCATCCTCTGACTTTCTTCTCTGCATCCCCTGCTCCAACTGACTCTCCTTTGTTCCTCTGACCCTCTCCTCTTTATCCTCTGACCCTCTCCTCTGCATCCTCTGCTCCAACTGACTCTCCTTTGTTCCTCTGACCCTCTCCTCTTTATCCTCTGACCCTCTCCTCTGCATCCTCTGCTCCAACTGACTCTCCTTTGTTCCTCTGACCCTCTCCTCTTTATCCTCTGACCCTCTCCTCTGCGTCCTCTGCTCCAACTAACCGTCTCCTCTGTTCCTCTGACCCTCTAATCTGTTCCTCTGACCCTCTCCTCTGTTCCTCTGACCCTCTCCTCTGTTCCTCTGACCCTCTCCTCTGCATCCTCTGCTAATTTGCTCCTCCTCTCCTTTCGTTTGGTTGGTTTCTAGGGCATTGTCATGGTTATGGTGGTTGAAACACGAAGCGCGGCTGTAGTCTGAGGGTTATTTTCGGACGGTGAACTTTGAACAGACATTTCACATTTTAGATGTTTCTTCTTGCTGCTGTGCTGTAAATGTGTACGTCAGCACTCCACTGATCACTACATTGTGTGTTTCAGACACTGTATACTGCATTTGTGTCTTTGAGCATGACACTTTTATGTCATGTGTGGAACATAGGCCATAGGTGGTTAAGAAGTCTTGCTTAGTTAGGGCTGTGTAATGACTTGCATTGGACTGAAGATCGAGACTGATTCAAGGATCAGTTTGTGTGTTTTTACTGCAGAGGTCCACAGCCAGTCCTCTGTCAGGAAAAACATGTGCTTTGGAGCAGAGAGGAGAATTTAGAAGAAGAAATTTGACATTTTTATGTTAAATGGCAACGATTAAAAGTCTGTCATGTACAGGAAATTAATATTGAACATTTGAAACTGTATTCTATCTTCAGGGCTGCAAATAACTCATTTTCAGACAGATGTGAGTGGTATAAATGCCGTTCACAGCTGAATGTTTCGCAGGTGAAATGAAACCACATGAGCTTTTGTAGAAATAATAAATCAGGAACAGAACATGTGACTGCACAGTGTCTCAGTGGTAAAGCACAATCGAATTGCAGGGTCCTAGGTTCTGGTCCTGGTGGAGGTCAAATGCAGAGGGCAGTTTTTTTTAAAAAGGAGAGGAGATCAGTCTCAATAAAAGGGACAATAAATATTTATGGGCATTAAACCAGCAGATTCTGCAGAGAAAAACTACAGATGCAGACTAATCAATACTAAAACTAGTATCAAAACAATACACTCATTTGAGCAGGTATTGATACTAAAAAAGTCCCATTCACAGAACAGAAATGAACCTTTCCTGAATATCTTTAGAATGATTTTGAACTGTATCTTTCACAAATATAAGACACACAAACTAATATACACCCATGGACCACTATGAACCTACTGGACACTGAGGGATTACACAGATATAAGGCCACAAGGGATTAGAAAAGAAAGTACAACCATTTAATGCTGAACACCACATTCTACTGTCTAAAGAAAGAGGCTTTTTTATTAACATCGTAGTATTGGAATTAGTATTGCGTATCAATCTATTCCTTAGTATCAAAATGGATTTTAAATATTACTATAGTGACAACACTAGTTCTAAAACAGTACACTTGTTGAATAGTTGGCACTTCTGCTTTGCTGCATTGTAAAATAGTCAGAGCACTTCCTGTACAGAACAGTGCTATAGCCCTTTACTTACACAGTCTTTTTAATTCACATTTATTTCAAACCTACAAACACTTTAAGACAGAAACTGGTTCACCCAAAGGACAAAACCCCGAGCCATAAACAAAGCAACATGGCCAACTCCATTCAGTGTGGTGAAGAGTGCAGTGACATTACACTGGAAAAACTAAACAGCCACTCCATAAGAGAATGTACCAACACCGCCAGGAGAGCAGCTCAGGAACCCAGTCTGCTGTACATCTCCATCTCATAGACACTAACCACACATTTCAAAATAGACAGGTTAAGATCTTAGCTGGAGAAAATACTTTGAGAGGCACAGTGCACGCTCAATATACCTACCCTGCATACAGAAAGTGTAAACAAAAGCTGTTTTTAGTTTCAGTGTAGTTAGCTCCTCCTTCCAGACAGATATAAGGCAGTGTCCACCAGTAATCTGACCAGTAAGTGTAGAACTGAAGAAGCAGCTTGGATGAGCAGCCAAACATCTTCACTCCTACAACTTGACAGATTTTACTTTTGGCTTTTACTATTTCAAGTCTATTATTTCATATTTATTTATCTTGATTTTTGAGTGTCTATGCTCCTGCTGTTCTTGAGCTGTGCATTGCAACAATGGAATCTCCCCATTGTGGGATGAGTAAAGTTTTATCTTGTCTCCATAAAGTAAAAAAAAAAAAGTTAATCTAGAATAATTCTATAGATATTATCATTACTCACACTTGTTTTGGTCGTGACAATCATGATACAAAAATCTATACTGTCCCATACACTGGTATTAGATGTACTCATGCCAACAGTAGTGGCCTTAGAGAGACAGAGAGAGGGACTGAAACAGAGAGAGAGAGGGAGTGAGAGAGAGTGAGAAAGGGAGAGAGAGAGAGTGACAGAGGGAGAGAGAGAAAGAGAACGAGAGAGAGAGAAAAAAGAGAGGGAGAGAGAGAGGGAGAGAGAGATGGGGAGAGAGAGAAAGGGGGGGAGAAAGGAGGAAGGGGGAGAGAGGGAGGGAGAAAACAGACTGTCTTTGTCTCCAACCAACAATCTACAGAAAGACTCATCTATATTGTGGAACTGTCCTGGTCAGTCTCGTGGTCCAGCTCTGGTTTAGACCTGGTTTAGTTCTGGTTTTGTCCTGTTTCAGTCCCGATTCAGTCTTGGTTCAATTTTGGTTCAGTTTTGGTTCAGTCCTGGTCTCAGTCCTGGTCTCAGTCCTGGTCTCAGTCCTAGCCCAATTCTAGTCCAATTGTGGTCCAGTCTTGGTCCAGTCTTGGTCCAGTCATGGTCCGATCCTGGTTCAGTCCTGGGTCAGTCTTAGTTCAGTTTTGGTTCAGTCCTGGTTCAGTGTTGGTCCAGCCCTGGTTCAGTCCTGGTTTATTTAAAGCCTGTTGCAGCTGAAAGAGGAGCCAGACTAAATTTAGTGCAGAGTCCTGAAGGCCTCATGTAAACAACATGTGCCACAATTGCCCCGGGGCAAACATGATAACCACTCTGCCACTAACACAGGAAGGACATCAGAGAGATCAAGAGTCAAACCCTCAACCTCCTCACTGACAGGAGACAGGATAACCACTCTGCCACTAACACAGGGGGGCATCAGAGAGATCAAGAGTCAAACCCACAACCTCCTCACTGACAGGAGGAGACGGGGAGGAGTAGACATATTGTTGGGTTCCTCCCTGTGAGGAGCTGATGAGAAACAGATTTTTGTCATGTAAAAGTGGAGCCGCCCACAGAGTGAAATATCGATGAGATCACAGACAGAGGCTTAAACACGAGAGTTATGTAAAAGAAGAGGATGAGGAGCAGAGGAAGAGAGGAAGAGAGGAGGAGCCGAGGAGGAAAGGCCCACAAGAGCAGAGGAGGAGGAGAGAAGAGGAAGAGGAGAGGCCCACAGGAGGGGAGGAGGAGGAGAGGAGGGGAAGAGGAGAGGCCCACAGGAGGAGAGGAGGAGGAGAGGAGGGGAAGAGAGGGGGAGGAAGAACAGAGGAGGAGAGGCCCACAGGAGTAGAGGAGAGGAGAGGAGGGGAAGAGAAAGGGAGGAGGAGCAGAGGAGAGGCCCACAAGAGCAGAGGAGGAGGAGAGGAAGGGAAGAGGAAGGGAGGAGGAGCAGAGGAGGAGAGGCCCACAGGAGCAGTGGAGGGGACGACGGTTTAGGAAGTAACCCTGTAACCAAACCCTGTAACCAAAAGGTTGCCTATACTGTGTCCTGGGTACCATGTCAGTGGGGAACAATAATACGTTTGTAATGCATTACATAACTCTCAGAGTGGTTCAGTGGTGACAGTGACACAGCTGCCCTGTGGCAGACCAATAGAAGCAAGTCTGACAACCTGCACCAATGAGCATCACAGCCAAAACATGAACTGGTCTGAGTGGGACTCAAACAGTACTTTAACCAGAATGCAGTCTCTATGGTTCTCAAAGTTTTCACGCATAGCACCCAAGAAAAGAGTCGGGCTGAACAGTTATGGAAAGAAATGGAATCGTGATTTATTGATTAGATTTGCAATATGGCTATGACCCTAAATGGTTTAAGTTTTACTGTCATCATAACAAATATGGCCACTGCCTTTGACCCATCCTTCTTCAAACTCCAGCAGCGCCGTGCCACACAGCCACGCCGTCTGTCTCTGACGGTGTATGAGAGACAGTTTTTAGCCTGAGGAGGAATGAGGAGGAGCCGGTTTGAATCAGTGACACTGTTTTCGGTTTAGGATCTGTGTTTTCTTATGGCTGCGCACAGGTGCATGCTGGGACATGTCAGACCCTATGGAGTGCCCTCACACACCACGGGGTGTCATAGAATAACACCACTGTCTCTACAACAAAGAGACAAATGGAGACAAGGAAATGTCTCAGGGTCTGTGAAGGCAGCACGCAGACGAAAAATTACAACAATTACAAACACGTGATCATTTCAGAGATAGAAGCCAAAATGCAGATGTATTGTCCTGTAGTGTATAAAATAATAGACTCAGTACCGATCCCGATACCATGATGATAATTAAAACAAAAACAACACTCTTTCTTTAGACAACAAAATGTGATGTTCAACATTAAATGGCAGTACTTTATTTTCTTTTCCTATTTGGTCTTATATCTGTGTAATCCCTCAGTGTCCAGTAGGTTCATAGTGGTCCATGGGTTTATACTAGTTTATGTGTCTTATACTTGGTCTGATACAGCTCAAAATCATTCTAAAGATATTCAGGAAAGGTAAATTTCTGTCCTACTTGTTTTTAGTATTGATACCTGCTCAAATGAATGTCTAGTTTTAATACTAGTTCTAGTATCAATTAGTATCTGATTTTCAATTCTTTTGACAACACTATGTCCTGGTTTATGGTTAATATTGCTCATGGTCTGGGCTCTCATGATCTCAACATTGTAGAATCCCTGTAGTTTACGATGAGCTGGAGACAGGTTACAATTCTCAGATGGAGTTTGCTGTAACTGTCAGATTGCAGATGTGTTTAACTGGTTTATGGTTAATATCTGTGTAATTACTGAACCTATCCATATGAAGCAAAACCTGGCAAAAAATTGAACGTTTTCTCTGTCAGGATAAATAAACAAAAGTCAAACGGTTTTTTTTCCATATTCAAATGAACAGAGGAGAGTAGATCCTTGTTCGGGACATCTGCTCGTGTGTCTCCACGCTGCGTGACGTTTTCCACGCGCACAGGCCGCAGCTCCGGTCATTTAAACGCGACCCTGAGGAGCTGTTTCCATTATCGGACAACAGGACTTTCGCTAATCCTCCGGCTCCAGCCCCCCAAATAGTCCCACGACACTAATCGTTTCCACCAGCAGCGCGCGAGAATGACGCGAAAAACGCAAACTCGCGCACGGGAGATGTGTTTTATTGTGCGTAACGCCGGGGATGTCGCTGTCCAGCTCTACGTCATTTGACAGCTCCGTAGTTCCATTATCGGACGCACGCATTTTCACTATTTATTTCGAGGTTTGGTGAATGGCTTCTGTTTTGTTTAAGAAATATTAAGAAAATGCATTGTTGTTAATAAGTACTAACACAGAGAATGCACTATAAAGCCGTGTTATCGCACTGCACGTCAGGAGGATTGAAATGAAGAGACCTACGCGGAGAAAATGCAGAACTATAGTTGCCATTTTGAATGCTTAGATTTTTTAAAGGCAAAATCGGTGAATATTGTTGCATTTACGATTGTACTGGTGAATGCAGTCTAAAGAAAGCGAAAGCAGCGCTGTTCTGGAGGCGGGACGGTGACAGACGCGTCGCAGCTGCAGCGGGTCGCTCCGTTAGCATCAGTTAGCCTCTACGGGCTACAGCGCTCGGTTCTGACGGTTGTACCGGGCCCATTGGCGGTAACGGGGCAGCAGACGGGGCGGGAGGGCTCTGTACCTGGTCGCTGGCGCTGGTTTGTCCCTCGGTGGGTGCGCGCGGAGGATCATGTTTAGGCCGTCCCTTCACAGGTGGTGTCCATGTTCGCGAAGGCAGCTGTTTGTGAAGCGCTTCGGCCGCGGCGCGTCTCAGTTCCGCTCACGTCGCTCTCAGTAAAAGCACAGAGCAAAAAGGCTTTTATTTTGACAGGTTTACGGAAGTTGTGCTTTAGTTTTGATTTAGCTTGATCAGTTACTAAGGCTTAGACCTGGTTTATAAAGATGACATAAAAATATGAAAGACCAAGGAAATGATTGTGATGGAAGGGGCTGCAACGATTAAACGACTGATCGTAAGCAGGGATGGCGATATATCGGTTGAAGTATTAGCAGATGATACTTTTTGTGCTGCCCCATAATGAGTCAAAATGGGGGGGGGGTGCGTTATATAGCTATATGTTTACATCCAACAACAATTTTTAACCTCTGATAAATACATTGTGTAGTTTTTACAAAGATCTTTACGTGTCTTTACGTATTTAACCTCCTGAGCCCCTGCGACCTCATACGAGGACATTACATGTTTGCCTCTTGGCACAATGATACTCAATTTTTTAAATCTTTGACCTGTTGGCCACATTTAGAGGACCTGCCCGCGCCATCTTGTGGTGATATTACAGAATTACACCAATGTCAGTAGGAAAACAATGGCGGGAATTTCAGCAAAATACTTCTACAAGAGTTCTTTGAAGAAAAATGACCCAGGTAAAAATTCTATGCAAATTTTATGAAAGAAACCAATGTATTTATGTACAATCATGTCTCTAGCTTCATATGGAGTTTAAAATTTGACACACATTTTAGTAGTTGGAGAAGGCTAGGACATCAGTAAAAGTGAAGCACTCATTTGAGGACACTGGGACTATGTACCGCTATTGATTCTACCATGTGGTTAACTAAACTTTGGAAGATTTAGATGAGTTTACAGTTGTAAATAGCTATATTTTCTTATCATATCATATATTCAATCATATATATTGCTTAGTCATGTGGTTTAGAGTTGTAAATAGTATACTAAAATACTAAGTTGTATATTTGCTCAGTCATAAACGATACAGATAGTCTCTATGATAGCCATGTGTCTCTGATATACTGTAGATTTTGATGTTATTTTTTCACATTGCAGGGAAACTTTCATTGTCAAGAGCAGAACAATTGCTCATGGCAATTGCAGACAACTCTGAGGTAGAGGACTTTTCAGATAAGGAAGATTATCAGCCTACTTTGGTTCAAGTCATTCCACAAAATTTTGATCTCATGGATGAGCAACCTGATTCTTCACCACCTGATTCATCAGGAGATGATTCAGATGAAGAATACACACCACCTGATGCAGCAAAGATACATGCAAAGATGAGCAATCAAGTTGGCAGCCAATGGATTATGTGGAGCAATACATTGACTTGGAGCTGATGAAACTCATTGCTGACTGTACAAATGCCATGTCAGTGGGAGATCTCTCAAAACTTCAGTTGATAAGATTTATCACTTTTTTGGAGCAGCAATCTTGATGTCTTGCGTGCCTTATCCACATACAAGGATGTATTGGGCCAATGGCCTACGAATCCCTGCCATTAGTGACACAATGTCACGTGATCGCTTCTTCAAACTGCGGAGCCATCAGAAAGTAGTCATTGATGATGATGTTTCAGAAGACGAGAGGGAAAATCGACAAATTTTGGGTGAGGGTGACCGCATACTTACCGGCTGCTGAGGCTCAAGTCTCAATAGACAAGACGACAAAAGTGACTGCGGACACAATTTCGGGAATCCTGAGGCCTCATCCGGACCGCAATACTTAAAGGGAGCATCAAAATATGCTGCTTCTTCAGGCTCATCCAGAATGCGTCTCAATAAAGTGATAGTCAACTCTGACGCCAATTTTAAAAATAAAACAGCTCATCAAGGATGCAGATGATCTCTTTTACTGGGCCTGTCCATTCAGACAATATGTGCCACTAAAGCCAAATCCAGTGGGAATGAAGAACTTTGTACTGGCATCTGTGGATGGACTCGTGCTAGACTTTGACGTCTATCAAGGTTCAAAGACACTGGCTTGAAGGTTCAGAACTCAGATGGATTGGGTCTAGGAACACTGGTGTGAATGTGTGTGCGGACGAAGAAGTGGACTATTCGCATGATGATGTACTTCACAGATCTTGCTCTTGTAAACAGCTGGCTGTTGTATCACAGAGATAACCAGGAAAATGGCACCCCAAAGAAAGCCATCATGAAGTTTTCTTGAGTTTCGCATGGTAGCGGCTCAGGTTTTCCTCAGCAAATGTGATGTTCTTCGTGAAGAAGAAGCTCATGTCGCAGAAGAAGAGAATGAAAACAGGCACTTTCCACCACCAGGCAAAAAATCTCGGGTTGCTCCAATCCCCACCTCTCAGTCCGTTTCAGCGCTGCTCATCTCCCGGAGATGGTAGCCTTGAAAAGCCCCATGCGTTGCAGAGCACAAGACTGCACTGGGAAGATCCCGTGTGCGATGCATGACATGCAATGTGTACCTGTGCTTGCAAAGTGAACGCGACTGCTTTGCAGCATTTTACACTGGCCAATAGGTCTTTTTCAAACAGGCAGACAGACAGAGAGAGGAGCTCGCCACAGTTCAAAGGAATTCTACTGTTTTTGTACTGTTACTGTTACAAAAAACCCCAAACACAAATAATATTTGGCATTATTTGCTCTGTTATTTATTAATTTATTCAGCCATGTTTAGGGCTTGAAATAAACTGTTTACACAGTACTTTGCAATTTAATTTCTGTAAAGCCATGTTTCAGGCTTGTAAAAAAAGAGCTGTTTAGATTTTATGTATACATTTGATGTTTATTTTTTCAAATAAACTGTTGTATACTTTTTTTGACCAATGGAGTTTATTTGTGTCATATAGTAAGGTCGACCCACTGTACTCATATGAGGACATTCATTTGTGAGAGAACTACATATAGTATTAAGCTGAAATTTTGAATTTAAACTAATTAGGACCTTCTGGCCTCAAAGAGCAAAGAATGTTTCTAAAGGTTATGATAGACCCACTGTCCTCATACAAGGACATGTTTTTTTCCAAAAACTACTTCCTGTACAAAATCACACTTTAGGTATAATATTTATTAGGTCCTACTTATCCCATATAGCAATAAGAAATATAAAATGCACACCAGACAAAAGCTCGGGTCTCAGGAGGTTAAAATGCATTTGTGGGCCTTGCTGTGGATTTTAACACACTCTAAAATACACACAAAAATACCTTTTCTAGAACAAAACCAGCCGCAGTATTAGATAAAAAAAATGTCAAAAAATAACAAACAGTCTAACATTTTCATCAATAATACACTTCTTTTGTAACTATTATTCCTAAAACTTAATAGTCTTCAGTCCCCATATTTCAATCTTTATTTGGTTGATACTCATTTCAAAAAGTCTCACTGAACAATAAAAATAATTGTTTAACTAGTAGAAAAGACCAATTCATGACTAAAATAATGGTTCACTGCAGCCCCAATGCGTTTTATGAACAAACTCCACCAAAAGTGACTGAGTCTTTGCTGCCCTCTGTAGGACAAATGCATTTTTGTTTTCCTTTTAGTGACAAATCGTGTTCATGTTTTGAGGCAGTCTGGGAGTTAAACACAAACACTCCATGTTTAATCACTTGTTATTCATGAGTTTCAACTCTGTTATACTCACTACCTAAGGACCTTCACCACCCAAAGCAAAATATATCTTATTTTGCTTTAAATTATTAATCTAGAATCAAGAATAAAAATATCAAGCAGGAAATATGAAATCAGTCAATATTAATATTCATATAATTACAAAACACATCACTGCCAAAGTTAATTTATTTATTTTAAACTGATTGTCCCTGGAGCGCAAGAAATACATTAATCTATAAACATACAGACTGTGTTAAAATATCCACTAAGAAAAATATAAAATTCCAAATGTTTTCTGCCTAAAATGTTTGGAACAGGCACACATCCAAAGGCCCCAAAGGGAGGTTAAAGCAGATTTATGATCCAAACACAAAGCCAAACGCAGAGACTAAGGGAGTGTGATGTCAACTCTAGTGTTTGCCTCCAGCCAAATGAAGCTCATCGAGGCTAACAGCTACAGCGGCTGATTTTGAGCTGAGGTCCATAGTTCCATGCGACTGTGTGAATCATATCAATCAGAAGAGTCAACCAAGAGTCAATCAGGAGCGAGGCTGTTGAGGGCGAGGATGCTGGTTGGTGAAATAAAAGCAGGAGCATCATGTTGAGTCGGGTTAAAACAAAAACAAACATTTTAAGGTCAGAATGATAAGCCTGACAGCAAGTCTGGGGCCATTTTTCAATTGAAAGTGAACTGGACTCGATGGAGCAGAATCACACCCATGCTCACTTCCTGTTTGGAACGTGGTGGCTAACAGGTTAGCTATGTCCAGAGATATGTACAGGCCATGGTTTAGACCTGGGTTAATCCTTAGTCAAGTACCTGTTTTGTCCCGATTTAGATGGCACATTTTTTGTTGCGGTAGCCAATATGAAGAGTTTAGACTTTGACATGTTCGTTTTGTTTAATTGAATTTTGCAGTTCCACTAGTGTCCGCCAGAGGGAGTAGAGACTTCAGTTCAGACTACATTTCGTCAGCGTGAGCAGGTTTAGGCGAATCGTGTTTCTTGTCCAGTTTAAGCCTCGAGTTCTGCCTGGCGGGAGGAGCAAAGCTGTGCTCTGATTGGTTCCCCTGTAAGAGTGGGGACTCAGGGCTTGACTGTGATTGGTTGACAGCAGTAGGAACAGAAATGTCCTCAGCTCCTGATTGGCTAGCGTCAGAGAGTTCAGTGTCTGATGCTGCGTCGTCATTGGCTGTAGGCTGCAATGAGGCGGAGTCTGTCAGGATGTTTCTGGAGATAACTGAAAAAATTATGGAAAGGCAAAAATTACTAAGAAAAAATTAGAACCACAAGTTAAAAATAAAAAGTAAGGAAACATTTTCAAAGAAATAAAAAAATATATATGTATAAATATGTTTCTCAGTATTGGTTTATGTGTATGATTATTAGACCAGTTAAAAAATTGGAATTTCAGGGTTATTTTTCCTTTTGTTATTTCACATTTTTAATTCCCTGATTGCAGAAAATGTGGCTTGAAATAAGGCTTGGTAATATGACCAAAAAATAAACAAAAAACAAACAAATCAACAACAAAACAATGACACGCTTAATTAACATGAAATTAATTATAGCTTTAAATGAGAACACATTTAAACAGACCAATATTATGGTTAATTATTTAAGATAATTATGATTTAATAACAAAACAATGTGTAATTGAAACTATGGTAAATAATTAAGTGAAAACAGTTCCATTTCATCCCTACTGAGTGCCAGATTCCCTTCGCATGTCTCTGGCAGTCATCCAGGATTCATAGAGCCACAGTCACATTTGTAACTTTCGTTTCATTTTCATACCTCCGATGGGCCTGTAGTCGTCTGCAGCTGAGCGTCTGAGAAAGGGACTGAAACTGGGCAGAATGATCAGACCCAGAGATATGATAATGATCTGTGGAAATAAACACAGACTTTAGCTCAGATGCTGTCCCTGTGCGTCAGATGTCCCTCCCTGTGCGTCAGATGCCCTCCCTGTGTCTCCATGGGGTCTTATTCTGTGTAAAAGCATGGGACCCTTGTGTAAGTTTAACCGCTCAGGTCTTCTGGATGTGTTTGAACCGTGCGGTGCAGTGGTGGCGTGAGTCTAGAGGACAGTACCAGGAGGCAGGTGCTGGTTTGAGCTCCTTTTGAGACCGTTCGTTTGATCAAAGTCTGGAGCTGACGGAGCTGCGCCAAAAGAGACCTTGAAAACAACAAGAAAGAGGGATTTGTACAATGAAGCTTTTAGCAGTAGGGCTGAAGAATTTGGGAAAAATAGTCAATTGAGATTTTTCTGACAAGCATTGCAACGTATGTTTTAATAAGAGGATTATATTCAAAGTTTGCATTTTAAACATGTCCAGAAGAAGTGACAAAAAAACTGAAATCTGAACTGACAAACTAATACAAGAATCACATTTCATGTTTGTACAGATCTAAACTACGGGGTTAGCAGTTTTTAAGCAGACACGAGATTTGGTTGTTTCTGAAGGAAATGATGGTACTTAAAACTAAATTACAAAGACTGCAATTTTTTGATAGTGATTAATCTTGATCCATGATCCAAAATAGACCTGTGTTTTGGAGTTGTGTTTTGTTTAAGAAATCTGTAAGTCTCTGCACTTTGTTGCTTTAAAGTCACATTTGTGTTTTGATTGACTGATTTTGGTCTATATTATTCCATCATAATAACATTTGTGATGCAGAATGGGTTTTGTTGTAAATACACTTCTCACATGTTGCTCTTCTCTAGCTGCTCCACTGTCCTCTGCAGCTCTTTGTTCTGAGCCAAACACGATGCAGCTCTGAAACAGAACGGGACCATAGTGAGAAAGATATGGAATTACCAACCCTTTGCCTTCTATAGTCTTCTATAGTGTTGAAGAAACTGCATATCTGCTGTACACAGGGTTATCACTGCCAGCTCAGTCCGCATGATCTTGGCCTATGTCATCAGAGGTATAATACTCCCTACAACTGAAGCATACTCAGACTGGACTGCACACCATCACAGGGTCTTGAGGGTTCATGTCTCTGGATGCTGGGCCCTGTGCTGATGTAAATAAACTTCTGCATTAGAACTCCAGCGTCATGTCTCTTCTCTTCAACTTTTGAGTTACTCAACAACACGTAGCGTATGTACTGTGTGTAGTAGAGAGAAGCACCTGTTCTCTAGCTCATCCACGTACTCCTTTCTCCTCCGGCGACTGTCCTGAGCCGACTGTTTGTTCCGGATTTTCCTGCGAACTTTCTTTAGAATCCTCTCTTCTGCCTGAACAGAGGAACATGTGGAATAAGAATCATTATTGTACTCAGATTTTGGAGGTGCTGCACAAACCTTTCATTATTTATCATCCATCTTTTAATTATGGGTAGTTTTTAAATTTTTTTATTTAAGGTGTCTATTTTATTGTGAGGAAATTTAAGATACAAGGACACCTCAATTTCCTTTTTTTGGTGATCAATAACAAATCGATCAACCTATCGATCTATCTATCTGGTTTATTAGGTGAGAAATCAAGTTTTGGTCAAATACATTTTTGTCCAGTTTTGGCGGGTGAAATGTTATAATGGTCATATCTTAGTGAGGGGCAGGTTAGATTTTCATACCTTAGTGAGGGGCAGGTTGCTGGGCAGGGACACTCCCTCCTGGTTCAAAAGTCGCTGCTCCTCCTCTGTCAGCTGCAGCTCGGAGCTCATCTGTGGAGAGAGAAAAATGGGACCATATTAAGATGACGGGTCACTATTATCACAATTATATTATTAGTTTTGGCTGCAGGGGCGGAGTGTGGCTAGCTATTAGACGCTTACACTGTTCCTTATATGTACAGACCCCACCCCTCCTCCACCTCACTCTCCCCTTCAGTCCTCCTGACCCCACCCAGTTTAGCAGCTCTATTTGAAATGTGGCTGTGAGTGTTGTTTAGCGGTTTTAGATGCACATTAAAATGAAAAGTCCCATGTTTACACAACTATTATAGAATTGTACTTGAAAACAACAATGATCTAAAAGAGAAACATAAGTAGCTTTATCTGAACATTGATACATGACACAATTGCGTTTATCTGTTGGCAATTTGACCATGTGAGATGACTCTTAACCTTGATCAAAATGTGTCCTATAATATCTTATTAATTTCTGTAATCAGTAACCTGTTTTGCATGTTCTTTTCTTATTATTTCTGTGCCTTTTGGTTTGGTCTTTGTTAGAGACCAATTTTAGTATCATGTTACAGTCACGTTACTAAAATTTGTAACTCAATTTGAATTTGATACTAAGGAATAGACTCAATACCAACTTTATATTCCCATGTGGCCTTATATCTGTGTGTCGTCCAGTAGGTTCCATAATGGTCCATGGGTGTATACTAGTCTATGTGTTTTATACTTGTTTTGATACAGCTCAACATCATTTTAAAGATATTCAGGAAAGGTTTATTTCTGCCATGCGAATGTGGCTTTAGTATCGATACCTGCTCAGTAAGTACAGTACAGCATCTATTTTTGATACTAGTTTTTCAATACTTTTTACAACCCTACTTGGTTATACTATATATAATTAGATGTCCCATTAAAGTTCACTTAAAAATGCAAACTCAATATAAATGGATGAATTATAGCCATGTGCAACTCTGACCTGGTCCAGAGACGGAACAGAGGATCCAGAACGAGGAACCAGCTCATTCACCACACAGGAGTCAGAGAGGAGCAGCTGAGACCAGGAATCTACAGAGGAGCAGAGGGTCAGAGGAGCAGAGGAGAGGGTCAGAGGAGCAGAGCAGAGGGTCAGAGGAGCAGATGAGAGGGTCAGAGGAGCAGAGGAGAAGGTCAGAGAAGAATAGGAGAGGGTCAGAGAAGAACAGGAGAGGGTCAGATGAATCTTCTCACCCAATTCTATGGAGATGACATTCTGTTGGTTGCTGTCTATTTGACTGACGTCGTACACCACCTGGTACACTGTGGTCTGGTTGAGATCCTGGTTGAGATCCTGGTTGAGATCCTGGTTGAGACCCTGGTCCTGGTCCGGACCCTGGTTCTGGGTCTCCTCACAGATGCTGCTATCGCTCCCTGAAGAGTCTGGAGTGGATCTGGAGGGAAAGACTTTGTTGGGGTCGACTCCATGAAGCAGCTCCTCCGTCTCACTGTCCACCAGAGTCTGAGGACCAAAACTGGACTTTACACCAAGAACCTCCAAGAGTCAAGAAACTATGGCTGCAGTTACTTTGCAGCTGATGTCATCAACATTCTCTGGATGGATAAAGCTAACTGGATGTGCTGCTCTGTCTGAACTTCTGTTAGACTTTAATGTTGAGTGTTGTTTTAATACAGTCTGACCATAAAGAACTGACTTATCTGGAATTACAACAGGTTAAACAAGTCCCTCTCAAATAATAACAGTCACAAGCTAGCGAGCATTAGCCAACTGTTTTTCAGTTAGTCACTGTCACCTTTTTGTTGAAAACCGGACCATGAAGGCTCCAGAATATATTATGTTTAAATCCATTTTATATTTTTTCTTGAGTTTTAAAACGCGACGTTTAGACTTATTTGGCAGGGTTTGCTAGTGAGTGCATTGTGTCACCATGGCAACTGCTGCAAATTCTGCCATAGACCAGTGACAGTCAGGGGTGTCATCACAGAGAAAAAATAAATGAAATGATTATATTTATCCAATGATTTGTACTATACAATTATTTTCTATTTAACTTTGCAATTTTAATAATTTTTTTATTCAAAATTGCTGAATTTTTACGTTTACCGTTGAAATACTGAAGAAACGTGTGGAGAGGCACTGGCCCTGCCTCACATGGACTGACGGTGCTGTAGCTCAGCAGTGACGCTGCTGCTTTAAGGCTGTGAAAAGTCGCCGGGTGAGACACGTAGTTACCTGGCCTTATGGTAGGGGGCACTTGTGAGCCCAGGGATTCTTGCAACTCCCGCAGAATAGAGGCCACAGAATAGTGACAGCAAGATACAATTTAGAGTTCATCACTTTTTTCTTCTTGTCTGGCCCTACTTTTTAAATGGAGGAAGATACATATCAAAGCTCAAGCAGTTTTCTAAACTGGACTTTGGGTCGAGGCAGGAGGTTATAATTAAAGGACCGAGACCAACACTAAAAGGAGCTAAATGGTTTGCTCCAGACGACGGGACGAAAGACTCGCTCTTTTCAAACAGAGACATATGAAATGGTAAGAAATGTAATTACTTCAATCCATTGAAAATTGCGGAACCAGATTAATGACAAAAAAAACAATACAAAACCAACTTGCTTTTTATTTCATACTATTAGAGCTATTTCATACAGACTTCGGAACTTTTATTTTGAAATTCTTCTTTTTTATTCTGACCCCAAGTCACTGGGAGAGAAATTGACCCGGGGCCAAATGTTCTGACACCTGGTTTATATTTTGTAAAAGTGATTGTGACGACATCAGTGCCTCACCAGCCATGAACCTCACCACACGTCACTGCCACAGACATACATGCAGAACACCCCCAGCGTGATATCACTGCAAAGTATCAATTTAGGTGGTTTTGAGATTGTAGAATATGACGATGTCATACTCCCAGATGGGTGTAGTTTTCCCTTTCAACTACATTGTACTTTACCATGAAATATCCAAAAGGTAAATTCACAAATGTTGAACTCGATCTTTTCTTAATAACTAGATCCAAGAGCTCACTGCTTTACAACACAAATATGCATTTGAACAAGATTAATTTCAGCTGCCCCATGTGAATTAAATGATTGGACTAGAGAATACAGTGAGGTCGTCTGAAAGACAGTGGTATCGCAATCGAATCAAAATCACAGTTTGAGTGGGCTCAATTATCAAATTCCAAAATCTGCACTTATTCAGATACCAGAATGTCCTCTGCAAACAACAAAATCTCCTGTTGTCATAAATCTATTTGTGCCTGTACTTTAGACCTCGACAGGCATCTTCTGAAGAGTCCCTGTGTGTCAGATGCCCTCCCAGTGTGTGTCAGATGCCCTTCCTGTCTCTCCATGGGGTCTTATTCTCTGCAAAAGCTGCTAATCCTGTAGTGTAGACCTCTACAAACATGTTATGAAATGCAAGGGATTCTTAGATTAGTTTAAAGTTCAGATTTCTCTCAGTCTCCCAGAAGTGAATGTTCCTCGAGTTGTTTTCAACATGCACTCTGACCAGAATCGTATGCATCATAAAACATTGCCTCTTACCGTTTCTTCTTCTGCGGCCCACTCCTGCAGGGCTCTGGGGTGTCCAGGAGGAGTCCAGAGGAGCTGACAGGACCAGAGCTGACAGGAGCAGATAGACCCCAGCTCTCAGTCAGGAAGATCACTCCACTCTCTGCATCCATGTTCTAAAAAAAAAAGACTTTTGGTCAGTTTAGTCTCATAACATACAAGCTTTCCTGTGGAAACAATAAAACCAAACTGCACCAGAAGATGTTTTAGTATTTTATTTTATTTACTCATGTCCATAGAGGGGACATATATGGGACAGTGTCATTTCAACGGCTGTTTTCTCACAATACATATTTTGATATAACGCAAAACGTAACTACGTCATCATACTGAACATACACTTGTCTTCATTTTAGAGAGAGTTTTAACAAAGAACAGACCTAAAAAACTTATCCTTGAAGTGCGCACTCAGTAGAATGTCTCATCTCTTATGTATCACGTCAGAACCTTGTGTTTCTCCATTTGGAGTTATCTAAACTTTGACTAAAAGACTAAAAAGGTATCATCTGTAGTAAAAATCATGTGCAGAATAAACGCCATTAAACATAAAGAAGTTTGCAGCTCGTGCGTAGTCCTCACCCGTGCTGTTTGCTCAGGTGCGCGGGGGGAGGCCTGCTCCTGGTGCAGCCGGATCTGCAGCTCCGGGACAGACAGGACCGGGATAGAGGCAGGACCGGGACAGACAGGAGCGGGACAGAGGCAGGACCGGGACAGACAGAACCGGGGACAAACAGCCAAGGGACGTAGGCTGCTGGGGGCCGATGTCCGCTCTCCGGGGCCGGGCTCGATCACCGGCTCCGCTCGTTCATCTCAGCCCGCAGACAGAGCACCAGAGGATACCTGGAAAGCGCAGCAGCTCAGGCCCAACCCAGGCTCTTCCGGTCGGCTTCGGCTCCAGGTCCGGCGCGGTGTTTTCCGTAGAAACACAGAGAGACACGGAGGTACTGCGGCCTGGTGGAGGAAAAGGGAACTGCAGGATAGAACTAAACTCCTCCCCCAGGCCCCGTGCACGTGTCATTATGAAGGGTTTGAATGTCCAAATGATTTAATAATAATTACACTGAGGAGCAGCGCAATGTGGCCTTAATATTTACTAAAGAATACTGTGTAATTTACCCCATTATAATGAGCAGAGGATTCACTGTCAACAGGTTTTACAGACTTTTATGTATTTATTTAAAAAAAAGAGACCAGCTTTAAAATAAACCAAGCTTTGTATGAAAAACTGATCTAAAATAAGTTACTTGTAACCCTACTTTGACTGATATTTTTCATGTACTTTTACTCAAGTACAAATTTGTTAAGCATAAGTACATTTTAGTCATGTAATTGTACTTCTACTACTTACACACTAACAGTACTTCCACAACTGGTTATTTCAAAGGATTACGTAGGCAGAGCCCACTGGGTTAGCTCAGACCCGGTTTAGTCCTGCTTTAGTCCAGGTTTGGTCCTAGTTTGGTCCTGGTTTAGTCCTGCCTGAGTACAGGTTCAGTCCTGCTTTAGTCCTGCTTTAGTCCAGGTTTAGTTCTTCCTTAGTCCAACTGTAGTTCTGCTTTAGTCCATATTAAGTCCTGCTTTACTTTAGTCCTTCTTTAATCCGGGTTCAGTCCAGTTTTAGTTCAGATTTAGTTCTGCTTTAGCCCAGGTTTAGTTCTGGTTTAGTCCTGCTTTAGTCAAGGTTTAGTCCAGTTTTAGTCCAGCTTTAGTCCAGGCTTAGTCCTGCTTTAGTCCAGGTTTAGTCCTGCTTTAGTCCAGGTTTAGTCCTGGTTTAATCCAGCTTTAGTCCAGCTTTAGTCCAGGCTTAGTCCTGCTTTAGTCCAGGTATAGTCCTGCTTTAGTCCAGGTTTAGTCCAGGTTTAGCCCTGCTTTAGTCCAGGTTTAGCCCTGCTTTAGTACAGGTTTAGGCCAGGTTTAACCCTGCTTTAGTCCTGTTGTAGTCCTGCTTTAGTCCAGGTTTAGTCCTGCTTTAGTCCAGATTTATCCCTGCTTTAGTCCAGATTTATCCCTGCTTTAGTCCAGATTTAGCTCTGCTTTAGTCCTGGTTTAGTCCTGCTTTAGTCCAGGTTTAGCCCTGCTTTAGTCCTGCTTTAGTCCAGGTTTAGTCCAGGTTTAGTCCAGGTTTAGTCCTGCTTTAGTCCTGCTTTAGTCCTGCTTTAGTCCAGGTTTAACCCTGCTTTAGTCCAGGTTTAGTCCTGCTTTAGTCCAGGTTTAGCCCTGCTTTAGTCCAGGTTTAACCCTGCTTTAGTCCTGTTTTAGTCCTGCTTTAGTCCAGGTTTAGTCCAGGTTTAGTCCAGGTTTAGTCCTGCTTTTGCTCTTTTCCTGCTCACAGTTTTCAGTTGTCCGGTGGATTCGTGCGCTCTTGTTCTGAAAAGCGGATCCGTGCGTAAAATGTGGCGTTAGTTTTACGCGCGGGGGAGACTCGGGATCAGCTGATCATGTCCTGACTCACATTTCCCGAACTCCGAGCACTCAGGACCAAAACTCTCCGGGAAAATTACACCGATTTACGCATCATTTCTGACAGTTTTTTGGACTTGATTTTGGTTGTTTTCCTCCGCCTGGCTTCTCTTTATTTGTATGAGCAGACCCCGGTGAGTTACAATACACTTTTACTTTTGCCTCATTTCATTTTGGCTTTTTAGTGTCGTCCACATGTCTGAAGTGGAACTCTGTACTTTTTCTATAGTTAACAGCTCTGATATTTATCCCCAAACTGTACATTTTCAATTTTGAAGCACAAATCAAAGCAACTCTTAATACGATTAGTGTCAAGCTATATGTAAAGATCCACAGTTGAGCATTAGTTGTACATTACATCTGTTTTATTATGGTACCCAGGGACCAGAGGCTGGCACATGGCTCTTGTAAACGCGTAATAACCATAGACCGTGTATGTAAAGACACTGCACTAGACTTTGGTCCCGTTTAAGACGCGCTGTTTGTGAAAAAATCAATAACGATTTAAAAAAAAAAATGTTGTTTACAGACACGTGGCCACGAGTCAGTCACAAGACTCACAGTTTAAAGCAAAGCAGCGGGAGACACTTTTACGCGTCATTCATTAGGCTCATTTTAACTAACTTATTCTGACCATGTTACATTAGTATATTAGTCCAGGTTTAGTCCTGGTTTAGTCCAAGTTTAGTCTAGGTTTAGTCCAGGTTTAGTCCTGGTTTAATCCAGGTTTAGTCCTGGTTTAGTCCTGGTTTAATCCAGGTTTAGTCCTGGTTTAGTCCTGGTTTAATCCAGGTTTAGTCCTGGTTTAGTCCAGGTTTAGTCCTGATTTAGTCCAGGTTTAGTCCTGGTTTAATCCAGGTTTAGTCCAGGTTTAGTCCTGGTTTAGTCCTGGTTTAATCCAGGTTTAGTCCTGGTTTAGTCCTGGTTTAATCTAGGTTTAGTCCAGGTTTAGTCCTGGTTTAGTCCTGGTTTAGTCCAGGTTTAGTCCAGGTTTAGTCCTTGTTAGTACATTTTTGTTGAAGTGTAGACTTGGAAATACATTTCGTTATAACTGAAATAGAAATCCGTTTTTACTGAGTCAGCAAAGTAGTTTCAGATTTAGCAAAAGGTTTGATAATTCTCCCTGAATGTCCATGGCTATTAACAACAGATCTAATCTACAGGGTCAACAGTTTATATGCAGAATAAGACAGAGTATTTTAGTGTTTGTGGTTGTGGTTTGGTGTGGTACTGAATATTGGTGCAGATACTGAAAAATTTGCTGGATCAGGGATCCGTTCCATAATATCAGTTAAGTCAATATCCTGGGTCTTCTGTCCCTGCATGGTTATCAGCTAATATCTTGTATTGCTGGATACTCGGATAATCAGATCCAAAGAGATGGATCGTGGGTCCGTAGTACAAATTATGGTAATTGAATGAGATTTTGATCTGATTGTGATGAATCTTGCAGCTCTAACTCAATGTATGCTCTTAGAAATAAAAACTGACCAAATGTAAGATGCACTTTCACTTTCTTCTCTTGTGTCAGGTGGATGGCTGCAGCGTGACCCCTCTGCAGCAGGTCACAGGTCATAAAGATGGCGTCACCCATGTGGAGCAGATCTCTGGGCGTAGCTCCGGCTCTGGAGGTGAAACTGGGGGCTCTGGCTCTGCTCTTCTCCCTCACTCTGATCTTTGGCATCAGCCCCATGTGCCTCGTGCGCTGCACCCACAACCCAGGTACACAATACTATTATTTCAAACTTCTCAATACTGCTTCTGATACCATGATGTTAATAATAATAATATTAAAAAAAACAAAACACTCTTTATTTATTAACACTCTTCTACGTTGGAAAACGTCTTGTTTATAAAATGTACTACACAAATAAACTTGGATTGGAAACTTGGACGGTCCTGGGATAGACCTGGTTTAGTTCTGGTTTACACTGGGGTGAGACCTGGGTTAGACCTGTCTTAGTCCTGGTTTAGATCTGGTTAGACTTGCTTTACACCCAATTATTGTGCCATTTTAGGTTATTTTCACAATTCCCGTAATTAGATTGATGTAAAACAGCATTCGCTCCAAGAGCGGTGATGTGCAGTGTATGTGAACAAGGCCGACCCAAAAGTAAACAGAACTAAATCTAGTGCGCACTGGGGTCGCCCCCCCCCCCCAGCCATTAACATGTGAAAACCAGCTCAGTTTGCGATATGATAATAAGAATTGCACTTGGGCCCTCATTCAGTACTGCGACTACAGTCCAGTCTCTCTCCAGATCTGGACCAGGATTTGAATTATTGTACTTGTTTTAGGACTGGTTTTGGCCTGGCTGTGGGACTGGTTTGTTACTGGTTTTGGCCTGGTCTTGGCCTGGTTTTAGCCTAGTTTTAGCCTTGTTTTGGCCTGGCCTTTTACAGGTTCTGAAACCTCTCTCTCCCTCTCGTTCTCAGACCTCCGGCGCCGTGTGCTCAGTCTCACCAGTTGTTTCGCTGGAGGAGTGTTCTTTGCCACGTGTCTCCTGGACCTGCTCCCAGACTATCTGCAGGGCATCAACCAGGCCTTCAACAACGCTGGCATCACCGTGAGAGGACTACTGCTAGAGCGGGTTTAGACTGGGATTAGATCTGGTTTAGACCAGTATTAAATCCAGACATTCTTCTGGTCAAGACTTGGCTTATTCCTGGTTCTGTCTAAGTTTAAATCTGTTTTAGAGCTGTTTTAGAAATGGTTTAGATCTGGTTTAGTCCTGGTTTAGCCTTGGTTCAGTCCCAGTTTAGTGCTTGTTTAGCCCGAGTTTAGCCCTGGCTTAGTCCTGGTTCAGTCCTGATGTAACTCTTGCCTCTCTTTGGTTGCAGTTGCAGTTCCCGCTCCCTGAGTTCATCATGGCCATGGGCTTCTTCTTGGTGCTGGTTTTGGAGCAGATCCTTTTGTCCTTCAAACCCTCCTCCTACTCTAGTCCTTCCTCTTCGGTTCACGATGAGCGGCGTCACCTTCTGGACTCAAACCACATACAAACGCCTGACCCCGCCCCTCAGCACAGATCCAGTCAATCAGACGACTCCCATCACCATCACCTGCATGTTGACTTCTCATCGCAGTCCGCCCTCCGTGCCTTCATCCTGGTCTTCTCCCTGTCTCTGCACTCAGTGTTTGAGGGTCTCGCGGTGGGTTTGGTGGAGGAGGAGAAGGAGGTATTGGAGCTGTGTCTGGCCCTGGTCATTCACAAAAGCATCATCGCGGTCAGTCTGTGCTTTCGGTTGATTCAGGGCAGGATCCGGCGTTCTGTGGCTGCCGGCTGCCTGCTGGTCTTCGCCTCCATGACCCCTCTGGGCATCGCCATCGGGGTGGGGCTGACAGAGGAGACGAAGAGCTCGCCCAAACAGCAGATCGTGCGGAGCTCTCTGGAGGGCTTAGCGGCAGGGACCTTTATCTACATCACCTTTATGGAGATTCTACCGCATGAGCTCCAGGGGGCGCCTCGGAATAACATGCCCAAAGTCTGCATGCTCCTGCTGGGCTTTGCTCTCGTCACGGCTGTGCTCTTCATCAAACTCTGAGAAGGGTCTGGAGGACTAAAGGGGAGAGTGAGGGGGGAGAAGGGGTGAGGTCTGGAGGACTAAAGGGGAAGAGTGAGGAAGGAAAAGGGGTGAGGTCTGGAGGACTAAAGGGGAGAGTGAGGGAAGAGGAGAGGCAGGGTCTGGAGGAATAAGGAACAGTGCGATTGGTCTAAGAGGTAGACACATTTTAAAGTTCACCCATGCAGTCAGGTGTTTGTAATCAAACACCTGACCTAATCAGTGCAGTCCAGTGTAATGTCATCAAGTATTTAAAATTGCAGAGGCCCCTGGATCCAGGACACACTCATTTTTATACATTTTTGACCAGAAAGCTGCAAATGTACCTATTTTGCACTAAAATGACCAAAAGCACATGGACGTATAGACAAGGCTATTACACCATAATCACAATTTAGTAGCAAAAAAAAAGTGAATTTAGGTTTTAGTCACACTATCTGTAAAATTATCTATTTTATACTTAAGTCCGTTTTACAATTGCTACTTTTAGTTTTACTTCACTACATCTGAGAGCAGGTATCTGTACTTTCTACTACACTACATTTTTGAACGAGACTGAAAAGTAAAAAGTATTTTTTTAACGAGAGCTGCTGAAAGGCTGAGGGTTTATTTTGAGCCCAGTTTGAGCAAATACAGATTGAACTATTCCTTCTGAACAAAACTCAGCACAATTCTTTATCAAAATCACTACGATTTTTCATGTGATACTTTTACTTGAGTATTTTTTTGCTCCTGTATCTGTACTTTTATTTAAGTAGCAAAATTGAGTACTTCTTCTACCCCTGGGAATCATGGGTAGATCAATACCAAAATATCAATACTTACATACTCACAAGGTTTTGCTAAAATATAAATTCTTACATTTTTCCAAATTTGAATCACATCAGGAAATATTCATATTTTTATTGATATATTTTGGGTTTTTTTTTGTGTATTAGTATTGGTATAGGATCAGTATCGTGATGATTCTTGCTATTGTATTTCTTGGTTTCGGATCAAAACAAAAAACAGTGGTATCGCTCATCACTGATAATGGGCTCAGGCTGTTCAGGGAAGCTTTTGTCTTGTTTTGTTTCAGTACTAATACTTGTACAAATGCATTTAATATCGTACTTGTTTTAATATTGATTAGTTTTAGGGTATCAATACTTGGACAACCCTAAAACTGAATTGTGATATGAAATTATTAAAATGATTCAAATTTGCCTAATTAGAGAGTAAAATATTTGGCGTGTAGTTTTCATTTCTGTTAGCTTCAGCTTAATTAAACTTGACCCCAAAGATTTTTCAGATCTGCAGCTCAAAATGATGTGATTTTTGTGCAGTTTTAAGAGTCTCATGTTTTTTGTTTTGTTTTAGGATGTTTCTAAATGTTCATGTGCTGGAAAAAGTGAAATAAATTTTTTAAACATCTGTAAAAATGTACTTCTATCAACTTTTTTTCTGTGGTTATTTTTTAGACTATGAATGAATGCTTTGTATGTAAAACTCATTTTGTTTTGGGAATCCTGTCTACGGTGTTTTTAGGGTCAGTGTCCTTCTCAAAGCATGTCCCTGCTCTGGGCCCTGGGTCAAGAGTACCTTTTACTCCCCCCCAGTCGGACGTCCCTGCTTACACACTTCTCTCTCACATTGTGCTGACTTAGACCTGGGCACGGGTCTAACAAGGTCTTGACCTGGAGCCTGGTCTTGATCCTGGTGTTAGTATTGCTCCTGGTCTTAGTCCTGGTCTTTGTCCTGGTCTTGGCCCTGGTTCTAGTGTTGGTCTTGGTCCTGGTCTTGGCCCTGGTCCTAGTGTTGGTCTTGGTCCTGGTCTTGGCCCTGGTCCTAGTGTTGGTCTTGGTCCTGGTCTTGGCCCTGGTCCTAGTGTTGGTCTTGGTCCTGGTCTTGGCCCTAGTGTTGGACTTGGTCCTGGTCTTGGCCCTAGTGTTGGTCTTTGTCCTTGTCTTGGTCTTGTTCCAGATGCAGAGGACAGTAGCTCTTGGCGGTCTCTGTGTTTTGTTGATATTGGAGATGGTTCTGGCTCTGGTTCTGGTTTTGGGCCTGGCCTTGGTCCTGGTCTTGATCCTGGTATTGCAGCCATGTGCCTTGTGTGTCACCAGTTGTGAGTGCTGTGGGGTAGGCTACATTTGAGCGGTCTAAGTAGCCACTAAACCTGGTCTTGGTCCTGCTCTTGGTCTTGGTCCAGATGCAGAGGACAGTAGTTCTTGGCGCTCTCTGCTTTGTTGATGTTGGAGATGGTTCTGGCTCTGGTTCAGTCTTGATCCTGGCTTTGTCCTGGTTTTGGTTCTGGCTGGAGGTGAATGGATCTTTTGTCTGCTGCAGGACACAGAGTCTAAATACAACTCAGACTGTCACTGCCAACAGAGGGGTCAACAGAAGAGTGAGGGGCCAACAGAAGAGTGAGGGGTCAACAGAGGGGCCAACAGAAGAGTGAGGGGTCAACAGAGGGGCCAACAGAAGAGTGAGGGGCCAACAGAGGGGTCAACAGAAGAGTGAGGGGCCAACAGAAGAGTGAGGGGTCAACAGAAGAGTGAGGGGCCAACAGAAGAGTGAGGGGCCAACAGAAGAGTGGGGGGGCCAACAGAGAGTGAGGGATCAACAGAGGCCAACAGAGTGAGGGGCCAACAGTCAGGGGTCAACAGAGGGGGCCAATAGAAGAGTGAGGGGTCAACAGAAGAGTGAGGGGCCAACAGGCCTAACAAGAGTGAGGGGCCAACAGAAGAGTGAGGGATCAACAGAGGGGCCAACAGAAGAGTGAGGGGCCAACAGAAGAGTGAGGGGCCAACAGAAGGCCAACAGAAGAGTCAGGGGTCAACAGAGGGGCCAACAACAGAAGAGTGAGGGGCCCAACAGAGGGGTCCAACAGAAGAGTGAGATGAGGGGCCAACAGAAGAGTGAGGGGTCAACAGAGGGGCCAACAGAAGAGTGAGGTGAGGGGCCAACAGAGGGCCAAAAGAAGAAGAGTGAGAGGGGCCAACAGAAGAGAGAGAGGGGCCAACAGAGGGGCCAACAGAAGAGTCAGGGGTCAACAGAGGGGCCAATAGAAGAGTCAGGGGTCAACAGAAGAGTGAGGGGCCAACAGGCCTAACAAGAGTGAGGGGCCAACAGAAGAGTGAGGGATCAACAGAGGGGCCAACAGAAGAGTCAGGGGTCAACAGAGGGGCCAACAGAAGAGTCAGGGGTCAACAGAGGGGCCAACAGAAGAGTGAGGGGTCAACAGGCCTAACAAGAGTCAGGGGCCAACAGAAGAATGAGGGATCAACAGAGGGGCCAACAGAAGAGTCAGGGGTCAACATACGGCCCAACAGAAGAGTGAGGGGTCAACAGGCCTAACAAGAGTGAGGGGCCAACAGAAGAGTGAGGGGCCAACAGAGGGGTCAACAGAAGAGTGAGGGGTCAATAGAGAGGCCAACAGAAGAGTGAGAGGTCAATACAGAGGTCAACAGAGGAGTCAACAGAAGAGTGAGGGCCCAAAAGAAAAATGAGGGGCCAAGAGAGGGGTCAACAAAAGAGTGAGGGGCCAACAGAGGAATGAGGGGCCAACAGAAGAGTGAATAACATAGTGACTGTATTAATAACATAGTAGCTGTATTAATAAGGGCTGTATTAATAACATAAGAACTGTATTAATAACATAGTGAATGTATTAATAACATAGTAGCTGTATAAATAACATAGTGACTGTATAAATAACATTGTAACCGTATTAATAACATAGTGGCTGTAATAATAACATAAGCACTGTATTAATAACATAGTGACTGTATTAATAACATAGTGGCTGTATTAATAACACAGTAGCTGTATTAATAACATAAGGGCTGTATAAATGAACATAGTAGCTGTATTAATAACATAAGGGCTGTATTAATGACATAGTAGCTGTATTAATAACATAAGGACTGTATTAATAACACAGTAGCTGTATTAATAACATAGTGGCTGTATTAATAACACAGTGGCTATATTAATGACATAGTAGCTGTATTAATAACATAAGGGCTGTATTGATAACATAGTGGCTGTATTAATAACATAATGGCTGTATTAATAACATAAGGTTTGTATTAATAACATAAGGGCTGTATTAATAACATAGTTTTGTTTGTTTGTTTATTATTTAATGAAGGGACAATGCATATTAAGAACAGAGGCCTGGGGAACGAATCCCACAACTGTAAATATGCAGGATTATAGCCAGTGCTAATTTTCATCCTTTGTCCCTTGCTGGAAAAAAAAAAAAAAAAACACAGCCACAAACTTACAGTACATACATTCACAATACAGTCCACTCATACACCACATCTGCCTATAATCACAGCCTACACCTTAATAAGCTAAACATTTTACATTCATGAGAAACGACATTTGCAATTCTATATACAGTACATGTACAATAATGTCTTGTGCAAACAAAAACACAGAATTACCACTAAAATCCATTCAAGTTAGTGATTATGTGGACAAGTTTGATTGTCTAACAGCCATGACTTGAGTTGTTCTGAAAATAACATAATGGCTGTATTAATAACATAATGGCTGTATCAATAACATAGTGACTGTATTAATAACATAGTGAATGTATTAATAACATAATGGCTGTATTAATAACACAGTAGCTGTATTAATAACATAATGGCTGTATTAATAACATAATGGCTGTATTAATAACACAGTAGCTGTATTAATAACATAATGGCTGTATTAATAACATAATGGCTGTATTAATAACATAAGGGCTGTATTAATAACATAGTGGCTGTATTAATAACATAGTGACTGTATTAATAACATAATGGCTGTATTAATAACATAATGGCTGTATTAATAACATAGTGACTGTATTAATAACATAATGGCTGTGTATTAATAACATAGTGACTGTATTAATACATAGTGGCTGTATTAATAACATAGTGACTGTATTAATAACATAGTGGCTGTATTAATAACATAAGGGCTGTATTAATAACATAGTGGCTGTATTAATAACATAGTGACTGTATTAATAACATATGGCTGTGTTAATAACATAGTGACTGTATTAATAACATAGTGGCTGTATTAATAACATAAGGGCTGTATTAAACATAGTGGCTGTATTAATAACATAGTGACTGTATTAATAACATAGTGGCTGTATTAATAACATAGTGGCTGTATTAATAACATAATGGCTGTATTAATAACATAGTGACTGTATTAATAACATAATGGCTGTATTAATAACATAGTGGCTGTATTAATAACATAGTGGCTGTATTAATAACATAGTGCTGTATTAATAACATAATGGCTGTATTAATAACATAGTGACTGTATTAATAACATAGTGGCTGTATTAATAACATAGTGACTGTATTAATAACATAGTGGCTGTATTAATAACATAGTGACTGTATTAATAACATAATGGCTGTATTAATAACATAGGGACTGTATTAATAACATAGTGGCTGTATTATTAAATACATAATGGCTGTATTAATAAATAACATAATAACATAGTGGCTGTATTAATAACATAAGGGCTGTATTAATAACATAATGGCTGTATTAATAACATAGTGGCTGTATTAATAACATAATGGCTGTATTAATAACATAATGGCTGTATTAATAACATAAGGGCTGTATTAATAACATAGTGGCTGTATTAATAACATAGTGACTGTATTAATAACATAATGGCTGTATTAATAACATAATGGCTGTATTAATAACATAGTGACTGTATTAATAACATAATGGCTGTGTTAATAACATAGTGACTGTATTAATAACATAGTGGCTGTATTAATAACATAGTGACTGTATTAATAACATAGTGGCTGTATTAATAACATAAGGGCTGTATTAATAACATAGTGGCTGTATTAATAACATAGTGACTGTATTAATAACATAATGGCTGTGTTAATAACATAGTGACTGTATTAATAACATAGTGGCTGTATTAATAACATAAGGGCTGTATTAATAACATAGTGGCTGTATTAATAACATAAGGGCTGTATTAATAACATAGTGGCTGTATTAATAACATAGTGACTGTATTAATAACATAGTGGCTGTATTAATAACATAATGGCTGTATTAATAACATAGTACCTGTATTAATAACATAGTGACTGTATTAATAACATAATGGCTGTATTAATAACATAAGGGCTGTATTAATAACATAGTGGCTGTATTAATAACATAGTGACTGTATTAATAACATAATGGCTGTGTTAATAACATAGTGACTGTATTAATAACATAGTGGCTGTATTAATAACATAGTGGCTGTATTAATAACATAGTGACTGTATTAATAACATAAGGGCAGTGCTGTTAATGACATAAGGACTGGAGGCTGTAATAATCAGAGTTTTTTCTGATATGAATAATGTTTACATAAATGTATTTTGTCAAAAACTATTCAACATTTAAAAATAAATAAGTAGGAAACGATATGTTGTTCTTCTGAAATGTAATGCAACTGCTCTGGAGCATCAAGCACACTTTTCATTGTAAATTATAAAACAAGAAACTAAATATTGTGGATGAACTGCCGCAGAGAAGCCAGCAGAGGGCGCCAGACAGACACACGAAGATCGTCTATGGCTCTGTCCCAGAACGGCTCACTCTGCGGACTCTGCGCAGTGGGCGTGTCCCGTGTGTGGCCTCGTTTGAACCTGGCACACGTCTCCATAGAAACATGACACATAAAGGAGGAATATGAGGCAGCGATTTGAAGAAAATCTATAAATATTAAATGGCAAAAAGGTACTGGATGATTTTTTTTTTTTTAAATTATTATTAAAATGCACTGATCTGTTGAATGAGAACTTTCAACCCTCTATTCTGTACTTTTTCCCTCCAAATTGATAAGAGAGTTACAAAAAAAAAAAAAAAAAAAAGTTATAAGTACTAGTGACTGCGTGTGTTCTCTGTGTGTTGTGTGCTGTGTGTGTTCTCTGTGTGCTTTGTGTGTGATGTGTGCTCTGTGGTGTGTGTGTGTGTGTGTGTGTGTGTGTGTGTGTGTGTGTGTGTGTGTGTGTGTATGTGTTGTGTGTGTGTGTGTGTGTGTGTGTGTGTGTGTCTGTATGTGGTGTGTGTTCACTGTGTGTGTGTGTGTGTGTGTGTGTGTGTGGTGTGTTCTCTGTATGTGTGTTCACTGTGTGTGTGTGTGTGTGTGGGTGTGTGTGGGTGCTGTCTCGTGTTCTGTGTTGTGTGTGTGTTCTCTGTGTGTGTGCTGTGTGTGTGTTCTGTGTGTGTGTGTGTTCTCTGTGTGTGTTCTCTGTGTGTGTGTCTGTGTGTGTGGTGTGTTCTCTGTGTTTTGTGTGTTCTCTGTGTGTGGTGTGTGTTGTCTGTGTGTTCTGTGTGTGGTGTCTGTTCTCTGTGTGCGGTTGTGTTCTCTGTGTGTGCTCGGTGTGTTCTCTGTGTGTGATGTGTGTTCTCTGTGTGTGGTGTGTGTTCTCTGTGTGTGGTGTGTGTTCTCTCTCTGTAGTGTGTGTGTGTTCTCTGTGTGTGTGTCTCTGTGTGTGTGTGTGTGTGTGTTCTCTGCGTGGTGTGTGTGTTCTATGTGTGTGTTCTCTGTGTGTGGTGTGTGTTCTCTGTGTGCTGTGTGTGTTCTATGTGTGTGGTGTGTGTTCTCTGTGTGTGGTGTGTGTACTCTGTGTGTGTGGTGTGTGTGTGTGTTCTCTGTGTGTGGTGTGTGTTCTCTGTGTGTGGTGTGTGTGTGTGTTATCTGTGTGTGTGAGGTGTGTGTTCTCTGTGTGTGGCGTGTGTGTTCTCTGTGTGTGTTGTGTGTTCTCTGTGTGTGGTGTGTGTGTGTGTTCTCTGTGTGAGGTGTGTGTTCTCTGTGTGTGGCATGTGTGGTGTGTGTGTGTTCTCTGTGTGTGGTGCGTGCCTCAGTGACAGAGTGACACCTCCTGTTTGTCCTGTTCCACTGCGTCACGCCGCCTCCGCAGCCTCGGTGCCGCTCGGTGCCGCTGCTCGCTCCGCGCTACAGACATGTCCGCGACGGGAACAGGCGGCTGCGGTCCCGGGCCCGGACCCTCCGCGGGCTCTGGGACCGGGGCCTCCAATCCCCGTAAGTTTAGCGAGAAGATAGCGCTTCACACGCAGCGCCAGGCCGAAGAGACGGCCGCCTTCCAGGAGGTGATGATGGACATCAGCTCCACCAGGGTGAGTGAAGCGGGGTCAGGCCGGAGAAAGCACCCCGAGCCCGGGGAGCCTCCGGGAAGATTCCGGGGAGTCTCCGGAGGGCTGCAGCGCGGTCACAGTCATGTCAGGGTTTTTCTTAGGGGTTTTATTCATGGTGTCATGTGTGTATGTGACAGTGTGGTGGCCGCGCTCTGCAGACGTGTTTAGCGGGTTTGATTGGTCCAAAAGCGGCGGAGGTAGAGCAGATCTGACCTGATCATGTGTGTCAAGTGTCACGTCAAAGGAGCGTCTGAAGTTTACGCTGAAAATGCCCCTGTGCCGTAACCAAACCCTTTAAAACACCGCTGTTATTAGGCTTGTGTGTGATGTTTCTCAATTTATGACAGGAAACAGAAAACACACAACCCGGGCCATTTTATGTCCAGTAACTTATTATTTTTGTTTAATTCGGTTATCAGACATATGCGCCCTCAGTCAGAGAACTGTATTTGCATGTATTTGATCACATTATTCACGAAAATAACACATAAAATGACACAGAACTGGCCCTGTGATGCGCACGGTACTGGGGGTGCTTCTTTTGGCGTTACACCGGGGGAGCAGAGGCCTAGCCCGGGCTGCTCTGGCTCCTCTGCTCGCGGGTTTTAACTATTTTTACTAAAGTGTAACCTCTTAAAACGCACACACACGAGAACGACCGCATTCTGGAGCTCATTTAGACCGAAGAAGGCTTTACTTTAACGGTGTGTGGCTCGTTTCCGACGCGGTGTTAGCCACTGTTAGCCGCAGAAGCTAACTTGGCTTGTTTACTAAATGACGTAGCTGTCATCCTGTTAGCCGCGAGGGAGCGAGTGTTTAACCCCGAAAGAAAACCCTCCAGCCCCGCCTGAGAAGCGACACCAGCCACAGCACGACCTTAAACACCACTTTAAACACGACTTTCAACTGAATTCATCATGTTTTACTCTGAAAAACGAGGGGATAGAGTGGAGTCAACAGTTGGTGTGTGGCCCTCTTCCCCTGTTTGCGGAGTGCAAACATTAAACCTTGGATAAATATGAAATAGACAGTTTTTTAAACACATTAATGCAATAAACGTATAATATATGAATTCTACATAACGATATTTAAGTCCCTGAAGTTTGAATGGGGTGCTTCTGCTTTGACCCTCATTGGAACTAAAGGTGCTGCAGTTTGAATGAGGTTGTTTTGTGAGTGTAGTGTGTGCAGTTCTTCAGGTTGTAATGAGGTTGTTTTGTGAGTGTAGTGTGTGCAGTTCTTCAGGCTGTAATGAGGCTGTTTTGTGAGTATAGTGTGTGCAGTTCTTCAGGCTGTAATGAGGTTGTTTTGTGAGTGTAGTGTGTGCAGTTCTTCAGGCTGTAATGAGGTTGTTTTGTGAGTATAGTGTGTGCAGTTCTTCAGGCTGTAATGAGGTTGTTTTGTGAGTGTAGTGTGTGCAGTTCTTCAGGCTGTAATGAGGTTGTTTTTGTGAGTATAGTGTGTGCAGTTCTCGGGCTGTAATGAGGTTGTTTTGTGAGTGTAGTGTGTGCAGTTCTTCGGGCTGTAATGAGGTTGTTTTGTGAGTATAGTGTGTGCAGTTTCTTCGGGCTGTAATGAGGTTGTTTTGTGAGTGTAGTGTGTGCAGTTCTTCAGGCTGTAATGAGGTTGTTTTGTGAGTATAGTGTGAGCAGTTCTTCAGGTTGTAATGAGGTTGTTTTGTGAGTGTAGTGTGTGCAGTTCTTCAGGCTGTAATGAGGCTGTTTGTGAGTGTATTGTGTGCAGTTCTTCAGGCTGTATTGAGCTCTTTGTGAGTGTAGTGTGTGCAGTTCTTCAGGTTGTAATGAGGTTGTTTTGTGAGTGTAGTGTGTGCAGTTTCTTCAGGCTGTAATGAGGCTGTTTTGTGAGTATAGTGTGTGCAGTTCTTCAGGCTGTAATGAGGTTGTTTTGTGAGTATAGTGTGTGCAGTTCTTCGGGCTGTAATGAGGTTGTTTTGTGAGTGTAGTGTGTGCAGTTCTTCGGGCTGTAATGAGGTTGTTTTGTGAGTATAGTGTGTGCAGTTCTTCGGGCTGTAATGAGGTTGTTTTGTGAGTGTAGTGTGTGCAGTTCTTCAGGCTGTAATGAGGTTGTTTTGTGAGTATAGTGTGTGCAGTTCTTCGGGCTGTAATGAGGTTTTGTTTTGTGAGTATAGTGTGTGCAGTTCTTCGGGCTGTAATGAGGTTGTTTTGTGAGTATAGTGTGTGCAGTTCTTCGGGCTGTAATGAGGTTGTTTTGTGGTGTAGTGTGTGCAGTTCTTCAGGCTGTAATGAGGTTGTTTTGTGAGTATAGTGTGTGCAGTTCTTCAGGTTGTAATGAGGTTGTTTTGTGAGTATAGTGTGTGCAGTTTTCAGGCTGTAATGAGGCTGTTTTGTGAGTGTAGTGTGTGCAGTTCTTCAGGTTGTAATGAGGGTTGTTTTGTGAGTGTAGTGTGTGCAGTTCTTCAGGCTGTAATGAGGCTGTTTTGTGAGTATAGTGTGTGCAGTTCTTCAGGCTGTAATGAGGTTGTTTTGTGAGTGTAGTGTGTGCAGTTCTTCAGGCTGTAATGAGGTTGTTTTGTGAGTGTAGTGTGTGCAGTTCTTCAGGCTGTAATGAGGTTGTTTTGTGAGTATAGTGTGTGCAGTTCTTCGGGCTGTAATGAGGTTGTTTTGTGAGTGTAGTGTGTGCAGTTCTTTCTTCGGGCTGTAATGAGGTTGTTTTGTGAGTGTAGTGTGTGCAGTTCTTCAGGCTGTAATGAGGCTGTTTTGTGAGTATAGTGTGTGCAGTTCTTCAGGCTGTAATGAGGTTGTTTTGTGAGTATAGTGTGTGCAGTTCTTCAGGCTGTAATGAGGCTGTTTTTTGTGAGTATAGTGTGTGCAGTTTTCTTCAGGCTGTAATGAGGCTGTTTTGTGAGTATAGTGTGTGCATTTCTTCAGGCTGTATTGAGGCTCTTTTGTGAGTATAGTGTGTGCAGTTCTTCAGGCTGTAATGAGGTTGTTTTGTGAGTATAGTGTGTGTGCAGTTCTTCAGGCTGTAATGAGGTTGTTTTTTGTGAGTATAGTGTGTGCAGTTCTTCAGGCTGTAATGAGGTGTGTTTTGTGAGTATAGTGTGTGCAGTTCTTCAGGCTGTAATGAGGCTGTTTTGTGAGTATAGTGTGTGCAGTTCTTCAGGCTGTAATGAGGTTGTTTTGTGAGTATAGTAGTGTGTGCAGTTCTTCAGGCTGTAATGAGGTTGTTTTGTGAGTGTAGTGTGTGCAGTTCTTCAGGCTGTAATGAGGCTGTTTTGTGAGTGTAGTGTGTGCAGTTCTTCAGGCTGTATTGAGGCTCTTTTGTGAGTGTAGTGTGTGCAGTTCTTCAGGCTGTAATGAGGCTGTTTTGTGAGTGTAGTGTGTGCAGTTCTTCAGGCTGTATTGAGGCTCTTTTGTGAGTATAGTGTGTGCAGTTCTTCGGGCTGTAATGAGGTTGTTTTGTGAGTATAGTGTGTACAGTTCTTCAGGCTGTAATGAGGTTGTTTTGTGAGTATAGTGTGTGCAGTTCTTCAGGCTGTAATGAGGTTGTTTTGTGAGTGTAGTGTGTACAGTTCTTCAGGCTGTAATGAGGTTGTTTTGTGAGTGTAATGTGTAGTTCTTGTGCAGTAATGGCAGGTGTCTCTAGCAGAAGTGAGACTGTCTTTAGCACCAGTTTCTTTTTGAGTTGCTGTTCTGTGTGTTAATATTGAAACTGATTTAAACCACACAAAACACAAAAGCCCTAAATCTATAACATTGGCAACAAGTGGATCCGGTGATGGAGGAATACTGAAATGTATTTAGTGACAGACTACTGAATACCTGCATTAAAATGTATTTCGTAATGTATTCTGTTACATGAGCCAATCAGGGTATTAGAATCTGAATACTTGGAATACTTTCACTTCAAGTTGCATTATATTATGGTGTAAAAACATGACATATAATTACAGTTTGTTTTTTGTTGCACTGTTTGTTTTACATTCATTTATGTCCAGTTAGAGATGGAAAATCACACTCACACACAAGCAGTAATACTAATTGTATAATACAATGTAAGAGCTCTGTTTTATTTTTTTCACACCAATTTTGGGGAGTACTGATATGATGAAGTACTGCCACGTATTCCTTTGATTTTAGAAAAAAAACAAAAAACAACTGTATTCTGAATACCATCAAATGAAAAAGTAACATACAGATACTCAAAATTTGTATTCAGAATATGTATTTTCAGTTCATGCATTTTGCTCCCACCATTGAGTGAACCATATTGTTAAAAATGTGGTCATCGATAACTAAATAGCAGACTTTACTTGTAGTAGTTTTAGTATCTATAATGTGGCATCATCTTAAGTGTTACCATGAAAAAGTACATACCATAATTATTGGGCCTCATATACTGACCGATAAGTGGATGTAGTTGTCATGGGGACAGGCCCACCAAAGCTGTCCGGTCTGGGTCTGGTTATGGACAAAGGTTTTCTATAGTCTTCAAGATTTTGTCTTTTAGAATCTTCATGTAGCCTAATTTATACAAACTCATTTAAATCATCATTTAAACTAACTCAAGATAATGAGGTTAATGCTGCTGTGGTTGGTCATTTGAAGTGATGAAGTTTAGGAACAGAGTTCAAATTTTGGTTAAAAATCTGTTTATATAGTTAAGATTGGGGCTTTGTTAAGTTTAAGAACAGTTAGGAAAATGGTTTGGGCTCAGTTCTGTTTTTAGTCCTGGTTCAGTCCTGATTTTAGTCTTGGTTCTGTGGTCAGAGGAGCCTCTGATTTGTTGTTTTGATGTAAATTCTGTTTCTGCTGCAGCGTTCTGTCTTTAAACACACTCAGCACAAAAGCTTTCAGGGGAATGAGATCTGTCTCAGCGGCTCTGACATGTATCTCAGAGCCGCTGAGACAGAGCAGAGGAGAGGGTCAGAGGAGCAGAGGAGAGGGTCAGAGGAGCAGAGGAGAGGGTCAGAGGAGCAGAGGAGCAGAGGAGAGGAGCAGAGGAGAGGGTCAGAGCAACAGAGGAGAGAGTCAGATGGAGCAGAGGAGAGAGTCAGATGGAGCAGAGGAGAGAGTCAGATGGAGCAGAGGAGAGAGTCAGATGGAGCAGAGGAGAGAGTCAGATGGAGCAGAGGAGAGAGTCAGATGGAGCAGAGGTGAGAGTCAGATGGAAGAGGGAGAGAGTCAGATGGAGCAGAGGAGAGAGTCAGAGGAGCAGAGAAAAGAGGAGAGAGTCAGATGGAGCAGAGGAGCAGAGGAGAGAGTCAGGTGGAGCAGAGGAGAGAGTCAGGTGGAGCAGAGGAGAGAGTCAGATGGAGCAGAGGAGAGATGGTCAGATGGAGCAGAGGAGAGAGTCAGATGGAGCAGAGGAGAGAGTCAGATGGAGCAGAGGAGAGAGTCAGATGGAGCAGAGGAGAGAGTCAGAGGAGCAGAGGAGAGGGTCAGAGTAGCAGAAAATGCAGAGGAGAGGGTCAGATGGAGAAGAAGATGCAGAGGAGCAGGTAAATTAGAGATACCAAGATTATTCAGTAAAGCAACAATTGTAATTTTTGAGTTGACAATATAATTGTAAAAAAAAGAGAGATTTTTTTAGGCCAACTTAAATGTTACCATACATTGAACCGAGGATATAGTAATTCTGAAGGCAACTGCACCAAAGCTGTCTGGGCTCTGGGTCTAGTTATGAACAATGGTTTTCTGTACAGCTCAGCATTATGTCATCACAACTCACAGAATCTTTATTTTGCCTAATTTAAAACAAATGGGTATTTCACGATGGTTAATGCTAGATCCACTCTCTGGAGGGTCTGTCTGCTGCAGTGATTGGTAATTTGAGGTTCGCAGTTTAGGAACAGGGTTAGCTTAAGGAACAGGATCCAAACTTTTAACACTGATGATGTTTTTATTATTATTATTTATTTATTTGAAAAGGGACAGTGCACATTAATTAACATTACAAAAGAAATGTAAATGTTCCCGAGTTAGCTGACTAGCGCTAATTTTCATCGGCTGTCCCCAGGCCAGATGTAACGAGGCAACCTACAATTAAGAAAACATATTTTCATAAGGAGAGCCAGGATTCTCAAGTAAAACTAAATCTTTAGTTTATTCTTTATTTGTCAGGGACCATACACACATTCATAAAACTTTGGACTGAACCAAGTTTAACTGCTGCTACTGTCCATCTGCAGTCCCTGGGCAGGTGCACACATGAAAAGTACACATTACATTAAAATTCTGTTACAAGACTCCCTTAACATTTATATTAGTCAAATATAATCAAATGTCCCTGTTGCAAATACCTAATGGTTTTCTACAAATATTCAAATTATTCTGTTTTTACAGTGAACAAATGAAGTTGACAGATGTTGTATTTAACCCTCTTTCTCTCCCTCTCTCTCTTTCAGCTCCAGGCTCAGAAGCTGCGTCTGGCTCGGACTCAGGGCCCGTACTACGGAGGCTCTCTGCCCAACGTCAACCAGATCGGGAGGAACCCTCAGGACTTCCAGGTGTGTCCTTGCTCCACAGGCATGTCTGTAGAGGAATATTTGGGTCTGATATCCTTCAATGACAGTTGCCTTATACTTTGAACATACACTTTTTTTAAAATAATAAATCAATACATTAATAGAATTCAATCCTGTTCTGAGTGCCCCTCAAATCCTGGAGCAAAGCCATTCATCAAAGAGTATAATTGTTTTAAATCAGATATTGTGCTTGTGTCTGCTCGACACTTATAATCTATGACACCCATAGTTAATTATGTTTATAATTTGGACATTTTAAATCACAATGTTTATCTAAAATGGCTTAATAAAAGAAACAAGTTTGCTGACTTCCGTGTTAGAAAACCGCGTTGCCCAACGGGAGCTGACGTTGCCATAAACGTCATCACAACAAAACGCCGCATGCTGTCGGCGCCCTTGATGGATAGCTGCACATCATGCTAGCAAAGAGCAGATTTTTTGTCATTTGTACCAAAATTACGATGCGACGCTGCCAAATCCTACGTGTATCACCAAGAACATAAAACTGAAGAAGGAAGTGTGTACATCACAGTGGGCGTGTACATCACAGTGGGCGTGTACATCACAGTGGGCGTGTACGTCACAGTGGGCGTGTACTGAAGATGGTGAAAATGGAAGTTGATTGGCAAAATGTCGTCTTGAAAATAAGCGATTATAGACTGCTCATACATGCACAAATCACTCCAAATACAGTTTTGAGGGGGAAAGTAGTATGGGGAAACAAGTATAACATAGTAAGAAACTCTGAAAAGTCCATTTTGCAGAATAGATGTAGTTTAAACCATCATGATTCAAACATGGAGCAGTCTTAAATGTTAGTAAGTCAAATAACCCACTCTAACCTGCCTCTCTTGTGCATGTAAACATAAACGTACTGATCTCTGCTTTGTGTTTGTCTCAGGGCTCATTCCCATCGGCGCTGGAGTCCAACCGCTTGACGCGACATCACGGTTTGGTTGAACGAGTCCAACGAGACCGGCGCTTCATGTCCCCCGTGCGACCGTACCGCAACAGACCTGTATCCTTCACAATAAGAGTGTAACACACACACAACAGACCTACATCTTTCACAATAAGAGTGTAACACACACACAACAGACCTGTATCCTTCACAATAAGAGTGTAACACACACACAACAGACCTACATCTTTCACAATAAGAGTGTAACACACACACATCAGACCTACATCTTTCACAATAAGAGTGTAACACACACACAACAGACCTGTATCTTTCACAATAAGAGTGTAACACACACACACACAACAGACCTACATCTTTCACAATAAGAGTGTAACACACACACAACAGACCTGTATCTTTCACAATAAGAGTGTAACACACACACACACACACACACACACACACAGACCTACATCTTTCACAATAAGAGTGTAACACACACACAACAGACCTGTATCCTTCACAATAAGAGTTTAATACAAACATGTACCTAACCACTAAGGCTAAACTACCGCGTTGATACTGTTGAGACTGTATACATAAATGGACCTGGCTAACACGCTAGCCACTGCGTTCCAAACAGGAAGTGAGCATGGATGTTCTTCCAGCTCCAATTCACTTTACAATGAAAAATTCTCTCTGTAACTACTGCAGTGAGCCTTGTCATTTTGGTCTTAAAATGTTCATATTAACCTGCTCTACAAGATCCTGGGTTTTTTATTTAGCTATTTTGTCCATTAATTAAGATATGAACATTAATAACAGACCAATCAGGCGCCTTCTTTCCCCAAGGTTGCTCCCTCTAGCGTTAGCAACAGGTTTGAGCAAACCGTTTTGCTAAGTGCCTGCTCCCTGTTAGACCAGCGGTACGGGTGTGAAGGGGCGTTAGCTTCAACAGCCTTGCTCCGGATTGGCTCTTTGGTTGCTATGATCTTCTTGATTGGAATACTAAATGTGCCTCAATGAGCTTCATTTGACTGGAGCCGTACGCTGTGGGTGACGTCACACTCACTTAGTCCACTTCTTTATTCAGGCTATGGTCGACACTGAGCTTTAGCTAGCATAGCATATGTTCACAAATGCGTCAAACTGCAGAGACATTGCAACAGTAGTTGTACACTTTTGTTAGAAGGCCAGCTACAGACACACTGTAGGTCCAGCTCTTATCTGCTCTCACTGTAGATCTACTTCATCTGCTACAAGTGCTCCTCTTTCCTCCTGCAAGGCACACTCACACACATGCACACACTTTGGGTTGGCTTCTTGGGGACATCCCATTGATTTCCATTCATTTCCTGGAGACTGATCCTAGCCTTAAGCATACTCACTACTTACCTAAACCTAAAGCCTAACCTTAACCTATTCTAACCCATGTCTGAACTTTAAACCATGTTGTTGATCTAATAATAGTATTTACATTGAGGGGACCTCGTTTTTGTCTCCCTGTCGGAGGTCCCCATGATGGTTTTAGTCTTCACACTGTGATAAAAACTCATCCACACACAGACAGTGAGGGTTAAGGCCCTTCTCAAACTGTTCAGACGCACCAAAGCACAGGGCAGAAACACTAATCCAAACAGCACTCAAACTCCTTTGAAAACAGTAAAGCCGGCTTCATTACAATCCAATTTATTTAGTGCTTGGCCTTTGGAGTTCCCATTGGACACAACAGAGTTTGTTACAAAAATGACACACTTTTTAGCATGGTGTCTCACACTGCTGTAATATCAGGGTTTTTTTTTGTAATATTGGTGTTTCAATTGGGCGTTGCAGCACAAAACCTAATCAAAACCTCTGATCTGAATGGTCACTACCTTAACCACAGCACCTGCAGCCAACCATGAAGTCATGATTCTGATACAATAGCAATTAATTATCTGTCGATGCCCAATATTAACCGATAGCAGTGCACAGGCTGAAAACAGCATTTAATTTCTTTAAACATAAATCAAGCAAGACAAAACTGGTCCAGGTGTGTTATTTATTTGTAGCTGTTATTTATCTCTCTAGTATCTAAAGAACAGCTCTGTGTGAAAAAAAGTTCTAACTTTATGAGACTTTCTAGGCCAAGAACCACCAGTAAATGGATACAATACATCAATTTATATGTCCAAACAGGATATCGGCTGGGCCGATATTTGGAAGCTGATATCCAATCCAGCTGTTTTTGTCTATTTCTGCACCGATACCAATACCTGTCCATATACTGAGAATGAGAAACACTTGTATGTGTCCTCTATCTGTCGGTTAAGGCTCAGTCCTGTTTCAGCTGTAAAATGACTCTCTGACAGTGATGAGCTGAACTCACAGTGTTTATGTTTGACTTATTTATTGCATTCATATTTTGTCATTTTCTTAAAACCTGTCTCATCCAGCTCAGTTAGTTCTTGTTTTATGTCCTTCTTTTTCCTTGACCGTGGTGTTCTCAGGTGGACAACTCTCCATACAACGCCTCGTATCTGTCTCCGCCCCCTGACCCCAGCTGGAGAAGGTAAAGACGACATCACATTTTTAAAAATATAAACAAGATTGATTTTATCAGGCTACATCCACACAACTACAGCTGCACTTAAGCAGGGAGACAAAATGTAAAGGATTTGCTCCATTAAAGAGGGGGTGTTATGCAAAATTGACTCTTTGGAGCTTTCTTTTGTAATCTACGGATCTCCCCTGGACCCTATTGGACGCTTCTTATGGTTAGCAGTACGCGTTTGTACAAGACCCCGCCCACAAACCCACGTCAAGTCCCCACATGGCCATTTTTCATAAATGTACAAAAGCAAACAATATACTACAACGTGACAAACCTGATGCAATGTGCAGTAGTTTCATTCGCGAGATGCAGGCTGAGGGGGAGCAACTCAGAGCATCAAAAAACAAAAGTGAAACTTGTCAATGCATTTCTGGCAAATATAGCATTTTTAAAACAATAAAAGGAAACATGGTGATCTGAATATGTGTTGTGTTAGCAGTGAATACCCCATAGTAAAATACCCCCTCTTTAATACCACATAGAAGTCAAATACCCCCTCTTTAATAGAAGTAAAATATCCCTTCCTTAAACTGCAAACCTGGATAATAATAATAATTCTGATAATGATTTGGTCTAAAATGACTGCATGTGTGTGGATGTAGCTCATTGGACCTGATTGATTTCTGAAGCATCTTGGACTCTCTGCTCTTGCTGCTACAAACCTTTGCGAAGCCTCAGACAGTCAGCTTTATAGTCTGTCCCAAAACGTGAAAAACAAAACGATTTTATTTTTAAAATGTACTCGCTTGCTTATTCTAATTATTCACCACAATGAGTTTATGTGTACTTTTCACTCCTCTCAGAGACCAAAGTACACTAACTGTAACGCTAACAACAATTAGCATGTCAGGAATACGCTTCCTGATTCTCGGGCAACAGAACACTTTATAATTAGATACAGACAGTACACAGTAGACTTATTTTCGACCTCACCAGCTGTTTATACAATATATCTCTAGTGGGGCAAGATACATTTTGCTCAAATACATGGAACAAATGTGTACAGGTGCTTTAAGGTTAAAAAGTCATGATATGAGGCTTCACAAATGCTCCTCTTACTAACAGTGATCTCAAACCCGCTCGTATCCCCGGTCTAATCTGATTTAATCTTCATTTTCTCAGATTAATTTGGTTTCTGCTGCATTTTCTATTTTTCTTTGTGACTAAACCTGCCTGCAGAGAGAGGCTGGCCACTGGTACCACAGTTTCAACTTTATTTGGACGCCATCTTGGAAACTTGAACAATCAAATGTTGGATCTCAAAGTGGATCTGGGAGTGGACTGGTGGTTAAATGGTTCTTGGTGAAATGGTGGCAGATGTTACTGGTGTTGTATACATTTTGGTATGTTTAATTAAAGATGTTACCAGAACTGAAGATTGAAGCTACATTTGAAGAAGTTTATTGTTGCTGTAATTTCATCACTTTTTGATACTTTAGTTGAAATATAATTTTACCTTGGTTCATTCGTGCCGAGAGAAGATGTTGGACAGTTTTTGTGTGGAGAGACCATAAATCGGGTCCAAAGGTTTTTCCTTCTCCGTTAAACTATAGGCAGTTGAATTGTGGTGTTAATGTTCTTTTCCTGTCATATTTTTTTTTGAGTCTTAAATCCTGGAACAAATATTTAAGAACAGAGCGCTTGAATTTAGTTTTTTGTGATTTTTTTGGTCATTTGCTAATTAAGTGCATTACGTAAGAATTAAACAACAAGGCGTAACACATTTACTTAAATTTACGAGCACTACCACAGATTTTAGAAATGTTTATAAACATATGAAAAAAATAAATAATTAAATATAAATAAATATGAGATAACAGTTTTGCCAGAAAGAAATCCATATGTGACCCTCTCTGCTAATGTAGGGCTACATTAGCATACGGACTCATTTGTAGTGTTATTGTGACTGCATGATCACCAGTACAACGGCAGAGTGGTTAGCACTTTCTCCTCACAGCAGGAGGCTTCTACACTGGGGGTTTTCCACATGTATCTCTATGGTGGAATGTTCAGCAGTTACTATGGTGACTTAATGCATACATAAACACTGTGGAGAAGGTTTTAAGACTTTCTGAAAATCTGCAAAATGGATTTAAACAGCACATTTTCAGAAGCCTGTGATCGAGTGTTCATGGTCCTGTTTAGAGGTTTGATTTTCAACACAAAGGTGAGAGTGAGTACCTGAAAAATTGTTGGCTAATGCTAGCTAGCTTGTGACTGTAATCTTATTTGAGAGGGACTTGTTTAACAGCACAAATCGGCTCACTTGTAGTTCCAGCTTAGTCAGTTCTTTGTCAGATTGTGTTAAAATAAAACTCAGATTAAAGTCTAACGGAGCTTCAGACAGAGCAGTGTCTATAGTTAGCATCACACCCCCAGGGAATGTCGATGACGTCAGCTGCAAAGTATCAGTTTCATGTGGGGTCTTTGGAGTTTGCATCATCTTTGTTTTTGGGTGCGTTTCCTCTGGTCCCCTCCCCCAAGTGTGGACACTCTTTATCATTTAATGTTTTTATCTATTTATTTATTTATTTACACTGTAGATTCTCACTGAAGCATCAAAACTATGAATGACACAAGTGAATGTAGCAAAAAAAAAAAAGTGAAATAACTCAAACTCAAAACTATTTTAGATTTTTCAGAATAGCCTTTACCCTTTGCTTTTATCACTGCTTTTGATCCTGACGTGGCACAACTGAAGTGAAAACCAGGACACGGGTTTGCAGTGCTGTTGAGGGTGGATATTTTGAGGAATCTAAAATATAAAATGTATTTCGAGTTATTTAACATGTTTTTTCTTGGCTATATAATTCCATCTCTCTTGCTTCATATATTGTCGTCACTAGGGCTGTAGTGCTTTGGTTCATTAATCAGTCGATGTAGTCTTAGTCGCCCAACATTTGTCGATGTGAATTATAAGGAATTATAAGGATTTGTATGCCGCACAGCCGAAAGGAGAGCGTTAGCTGGAGTTCTGGGTGTGACTGGACAGTTTAATCTGACTTTTCACTTATGAAGGTGTTGTACTCTTCTGTGTACAAAGTCGTTTTTGTGTAAGATCACCAAAATAAAAAAAATATTCTGCCAGCTCCATGCCACTACAGCCCTACTCTTCAATATGTGTCTAAATGTAGTGAGTAGTAAACATGTAGTAAACTACACTAACATTTCAAACTCCATGTCAATACTAAGGACTCAACACTCCATACTCGCCTTAAATCTCAAGCACAGGCTGATTTTTGTTTTGGCAAACTGGCTGCTTAAGGAATACATATAAAACTTTATTTGAACACTTTACTGCTAAGACATAACTGCACAAAACACGACAGCTCTCTTATAAATTTGTGATAAAAAAGGGCTGTGAGTGAGCTTGTAGTAAAATGAAAATACTAAATTCGGGCAAAATAATCAAAATTGGCCCTACATATTGTCCAAGCTTTTGACTGGTTTTGTTGGTACTGCCTACCAGGACCGTGCTCCTGACCTCTGACCTCTGGGATCATGAAGGCTATTTCATTGTAGAGTTATGTTTTTGTTGATTTTGAAAAAGGTGGCAGCCATTTCTCTCTTCTCCATCGCTTGCTCCCGTCCTTCTTCCTTCACCTTTTTGTTCTTCCTGGGTTCTTTGCCTTCTTTCTGCCCCCTGGTGGCTTCAGGGGGTTTAACGTGTTGTTCTTGTCAATCGTTGAAAAGGAATTGGTGTGGAAGCCTCGTGGGGGACAAAAGCCAGTTGTACCGTCTCCCCTCTGCGGCCCTGAACAGGTGAATCTCTCTCCTCTCTCAAACCGGGCGCCAATCTACAGCAGCAAACTCAAGATCTGTCCGCTCCTTCCCTGGTTTATCTCTTACATTTTCCACTGATATTTTCCTTATTCGTCGTTGTTTTGGTGATGATGAATTTACAGTACAATATCTTTTCATAAAATAAAGCAAATGTTTGAATAAATGATAGTATAGAGAGTATGAGAGTATATGGTATAGAGAAGGGACAGTGAGTATATGGCACTTTGTTCCTCACACAAACAAAAGTATGAATATAGAAAGTATATGTGCCATAGTATGAGTGAGATTTATGGGTAATCTATCGACATGTGAGATCTCTGGCTAACGCTGAGCTGTACCAGGATACATCAGATTAAAGGCCGCACAGACTTGTAGCTCTGAATCCTAGAGGGTTAATTTGATTTGATGTTTTTTGTTTTAATTTCAGGACAAATTCCGACTCTGCGCTTCACACCAGCGTCATGAATCCTCCTGCAGCAGATCCCTTCACCACCGGGGGGCACAGTCTCACCCCACAGAACAGCCGGAGGACAGGTGAGACCACCGGCTCCCACACACTGCCCCCGAAACGGGAGGTTTTGTTGCGGAGTAGGCTCAATATTCAATTCTGATTTCAATACAACGATGATAATCAAATTACAATCTAATGCAGTTTTAAAGAGGGGGTATTATGCAGAATAGCTTTCTGTCCCGTTATGATGATGTTCCCTCATCAAAAATATGCATGAAGAGGTTTTAGATGTCATACATGCATTTTTGAGTAATCTCACAATCTCTCCCGGGCGCTATTCGAGCCCTCCTTACAGTTAGCAGGATGAGCCTGTACCAGGCTCTGCCCACAAGCCTACGTCACCTATGCTGCCACATGACAATTCTTCATTAATATGCAAAAACATAATACAAAACTGAACGTAGCAACTTGACAAACCTGATGTGATGTGCAGTAGTTTCATTAGTGGGGAGCAACTGATTGTGTTGTGATGGTGCTCTGAAGGTGGAGTACTTAGCACGGGGAGTGAAGGGAGTGGAGACTCAGAGCGTCAAAAACAAAATGAAACTTATTAAAACATGTTAATATGTTGTTTTCTGTGAATATAGCATTTTCAAACCAATAAAAGGTAACCTGGTGATGTAAATATGTTATTTGTTATAGTTAATACCCCACAGAAATCAAATACTCCTCTGCAAACACAGACGTAGTAGTTTCTAATGGGTCCAGTTCTGACCTATTTATGCTATTTGAACAGATTTGATTCTGAAGAAAATTAGTTGTTAGTCATTAGTTAGTCATTGTCATTAGTTGTTTCTAGTTTTAATATTTAAAAAAATGCATATAAGTTTTTTAATAGAAATATGTGAGACATGTGCAAAACGAAACTACTTGCTCGCTCTACTCGCTCACATCTCCAGGTGCAGCTCGGCCCTGAGGCTGAATGCTAACAAGGACTAAGGATATTTAAATATGACCTGTCCAGCCAGAACCACACACTTTTATAAAACTTTACTTTTGTACTGAGCGTGATTGACCTGATTCAGGCTGATTCACCAATCAAAGAGACTCATGGTCCATTTTTGTCAAAACAAACGTAAAAGGAATTAAGAATCAACAGAAGTTATATATATATATATATATATATATATATATATATATATATATATATATATATATATATATATATATATATATATATATATATATATATATATATACACACACACACATATATACACATATATATATATACATGTGTGTAATCCCTCAGTCATCCAGCTGGGTTCCATAGCATATACTAGTTTCTATCCTGTGATTGGGACTTTTTTAGTATTGATACCTGCTTAAATGAATATCTTAGTTTTGATACTAATTTTAGTGTCGATTAAGTATCTGATTTTTGAGCTTTTGACAACCCTAGTTCTAAATAAGATGATTAGACCATTTTAAACTGGATGTTTGTCTGATGCTCTGTGTGTTCAGGTCCCACGCTCAGAGCTGTGCACGTTTGCACTTATGGATAAAATGTACAAAACTAATGTGTAATGTTCTTTTCAGGTCAAAACGATGGAGAAAGAGCCAGAAGTGAGTTCACTCTAAAAGTCCTTTAAAAAATGTATTAAAGTAAACTCTGTAGTCACACTTAACTTTTTGTCCCTCAGTGTTCCCGTACCCTGTTCCTCCCATCGAGGAGAACGTGTTGAGTGAAGGCAAACTGCTCAAGCCCTGGGACGTCAAGAAGGTACAGATGGCAGCCATTTAAAATTCATAATAGAATGCTGAATATTTAATGAAATGTACATTAAAAAGTACAGATTTAGGAATATCAATGTTTCAGCATGTTGTTTCTGTTATAGTTCCCAATGCTCTCCTCTCGACCCAAATCCTGTGAAGTCCCAGATATTAAGTAAGTCCTTTTCTAAGTTTTAGTAACTTAATAACATTTCATTTTTGATACAAAGGTATAGCCTTGATTCTCAAAAGCGATTCCATTAACACGGTGATAATAAAAAACATTCTTTAGACAATAGAATGTGATTTTCAATGTTAAATTGTAGCACTTTTCTATTCCCATGTGGCCTTATTTCTGTGTAATCCCTCAGTGTCCAGTAGGTTCACAGTGGTCCATCGGTGTGTACTTTGGTCCATGTGTCTTATACTTTTGAAACATACAGCTCAAGATCATTCTAAAGATATTCAGGAAAGGTTAATTTCTGTTCTGTGAATGGGACTTTTTAGTACCTGCTCAGGTTTTGATTGCAGTTTTAATCTCAATTAGTTTCTGATTTTCAATACTTTTGACAACCCTACTAAGTTTTAAATCTGGGTTCAGGGTTTAGGGGTGGGTTTCTGAGATTCTGAGGTTTTATTAATGCAGCATAAACCTTTCACAGAGAAGACTTGAGAATTATGTCATTTGTGCTGTTTCAGAGACAGTTTGGTTTTATGTTTTGTTCTGGTCTTGTGGAAGAAATCTACAAACCTCGACCATTTCAAATGTCTACAAGCACGATCTGAGGCTTATTGTGTAACTTACTATTGCTTATTATAATGTGGGACTTGTATCTTTTAGCTCAGTGTAGTCAAGCACACCATCGCCATTATTCTTGATAGAAAATGACAGAAAGGGTCTGGTTTGACTAGTTTAGATGCATTGCTTATGCCAAGACAGTTTGAAGACACCGGGTAGCACGGTGGTTGAGGGGCTAGCACTCTCGCCTTACTGCAAGAAGGTTCCCCATCAACCCAAAATATGCACAATAGATAAAATTCACACATGTTAGTGCACTCTGTGGAGCAAACCTAGTGCGCAGTAGATTTACTTTTGGTTCTGTCTTCTTCGCATCATTCGTATCATTTAGCCCAGGGATGGGCAAACGTTTTGGCACTCGGGCCACAGTGGGTTCTAAAACTTGACAGAGAAGCTGGACCAGGATATATATTTATATATATATTACATTAGAAATTTGGCCTGTAACATGTAGCAAAGCATGAATATGCGAGGCTCATTGTACAAATTGTTTTCCAAATTCATTAATTAAATTAATAATGAATTTATTACATTTCAGTTAAATAAACACAGCAGAAAAACTCACATTCAGTTTTATCAAGTGCCGTAAGATCAACAACTTGTTGAAAAGGTAAAATGAACAAGGTTTACCCTTACCTATTTTAATATAATTTGCTCACGTTCGGTGAGCTGGATTAATAAACCCAAAGGGCCGTAGTTTGCCCATGTCTGTTTTAGCCCAAACATGCACCATGTGCCACTTGAGTCCATCAGCTGAACTTATTTCTATAACAACAGGCTTCAAGCAGACAAAGCCCTGTGAATATGTGGACTAAATACACCGTGAGGACTGTACGCGTTTGTGGTGTAGGAAAAAAAGCTTTTTGAACAACACACAGACAAACGAGACTCACCAGTGCGAACAGAAGCAGGAGGAGACTGTCACTGATATTAAGTTTAGCCAAATGGCCTCGTCAGACGAACGTATCAAACAGAAGCTCAGCGCCCAGTCTCACACATATACATGATCTGAGCACTTTTTTGCCCAATTCCAAGCACTAGAGGCAGTGTGAGCACGACCTAAGGAGGTCCTGACCAAGACTAGCTCAAGATCTGGAGATGGGTCCCACTGCTTTTTACCCAGAGACACTGAACTATGGGTCAAATGCAGAGGACACATTTTCTAAGGTGTACTTACAGTCTGGCCTCCTATAAAGTGTACTTATTTATTATTGCCATATTTTATACACACTGGATAAATGTATTTCTCCCCTCCCTCCGTCTCTCAGTATCTTCACATCTCCGGAGCAGCCCTCAGCAGTCTCTCACAGCGTCCCTACGGCTCTGAACACCGGAGGCTCGTTACCAGACCTGTCCATTCTTCACTTCCCCTCCCCCCTCCCCACGCCTCTGGATCAAGATGAGCCGGCTATGTACCCAGGACCCTCCCCTCTGAGCGGGGGCAGCAGCACCGGGAACCTGGCCTCTACCCTCACCCACCTGGGCATCACCACCGGGAACACAGGGCCAGGCAACTACCACCAACACACGCAAGGTAGATCGGTCAAGTCACTAATTTAAAGCAGATCTATTGTGCTTGTTTGTGCTCTATAGTTATAATCTATGACACCAGTTGATCATTATGTTACAATTTCGACATTTAAAATCTGAAGTGAGTTAATGAAATAATAGAAGAAGAATAAAAATCTGCTGATGGGAAATCTCTGGGTTTGCTTTCAAATAAACAGTCCATCTGTAACCATATTGCATTTTGAGTATGAGGAACAAGGAAGTATGTTTGGTTTTGAGTCTACATTTAGAAAAGGGTTATCATGCTTTAGGGGTATTGAGTGGCATTGAGTAGTTTCAGTATTATTGTGATATTCTCTGTAAAGGAAAAAAAAAAAAAAAGCACTTCAAAGGTCGTTATGATGACCGGCCTCACTGAGCTACAAACACTCTTTATTTAGAAAATAGAATGTGATTTTCAACATAAAGTGGCAGTACTTTGTTTTCTATTCCCATGTGGCCTTATATGTGTGTAATCCTCAGTGTGCAGTAGGTTCATAGTGGTCCATGAGTGTATACTAGTCTATATGTCTTATACTTGTTCTGATGCAGCTCAAGATCATTCTAAAACTATTCACGAAAGGTTCATTTCTGTCTTGTTGATTGGACTTTTTTGGTGTTGATACCTGCTCAATTGTCATTTAGTTTATTGGTTTAAATTAACAAAAACTATCTGCAAACACAATAATGTCATAAAAGAAGAGATTCTTTACACAATTTTTAATTAACGCTAGTTTCCATCTACAGTCCCTGGGCAGGTTAAAATACATCCAAATAGCCACCTATTTACGATCAAGTCATGCATCTCCCTTTCTTTCATTTAAAAACATTACACTCCATATTTCCGCATTTAAAATGACTCAAATACTATGTCAGAAGTGCCCATATAGCCTACATTACAGTTTACCATGTGCAAATACATACCCTCTAAAAGGACTTTTCTAACATTAGCAGAGAAGTTCCTCAGGTCAGAGGAGAGTTTAAGAGTCTGGAAGCTTCTTCCATTCCCTTGTATGAAATGACCATCTACTTTTGATACTATTTTTAGTACTGATTAGTGTCTGGTTTTCCATACTTTTGACAACTCTAGCAGAGACACCTCTCTGCCCTGATTTAACTCAGAGAAGATGTGAAATGGAGAGTATTTTTAGAAGCATGATTTCACCTGCTGCTTTCACCTGGGACAAAGAAACAGGCCACAGGCAGCTTCTATTTATAACTCTACAGACAACATGGAGTTTGGGTCCAGACAGGTCAGAAATAACAGCTGAACAACCACTTATGATAGAACCAGAAGAAGCTGAGGATTAGGGCTGAACCATTCGGGAATTATAATTTTTCTGACAAATATTTGCCACTTATGTTTTAATAATTCTGTTCAAAGTTCACATTTTAAACATGTCCAGAAGAATTGACAAAAAGACTGAAATCTGAACTGACAAAACAATATAAGAATCACATTTTAGAACCTGTTTGTACTGATCTAAACTACAGGGTTACCATTTTTTTTATGCAGAATAAGACAGGAGACTTGTTGTGGTACTTCAAAATTTGCAGCCTTTGTGTTTTGCTAATTGTGTCCATTCAAATTATGATTTTTATTAGATTGTGATTAATCTTGTACGATGGTCCAATGCTTGATCTAACTGTTGTGTTTACTGAACTAGGGCTAAGCTCGGACTAAACCTGCACTCGGTCATGTCTTAATGGTGAATACGCAGATGTTTTTGTGAGCGTTTGTGGTGAACGCAGCAGAAGTGATTCAATCTGGGGGAAACCCAAACCACAGATGTCACATTTAAATGTGCAAACTACATTTCAGATAATATCTCCAGAACGAAGAGGCTACTTTCTTATGTCCAACTGTCATCAAAACTATGTCTGCTGGTTTTGTACTTTTTGTTGACTGAAAAGGGGACATTTGTGACATTAGCTGGTTTAGTATTGTCCTTGGGACTCATTTATTATGCAAAAGCTTTCAACCATGTTATAATGTCGTACTCTCATCAAAAACATACCTGAAGAGGTTTTTGATGTCATCTATGACATGTTTGCGTAATCTAGCGATCTACATCCATGCCCTATTTGAACCCTCCTCGCAGTTAGCTCTGCCCACAAGTCACCCATGCTCCTGCAGTGGCCATTTTTCATAAATATACAAAAGCACTGTATATACAGTACAATACACTACAACTTTATAAACCAGATGCGATAAACTAGGTCTAAACTAGGTCTGAACCAGGACTGAACCAGGACTGAACCAGGCCTGAACCAGGCCTGAACCAGGCCTGAACCAGGCCTAAACCAGATCTAAACCAGATCTAAACCAGGTCTAAACCAGGTCCAAACCAGGACTAAACCAGGTCTAAACCAGGACTAAACCAGGACTAAACTTGTTGTTTGTTTTGCAGGCATGCTGGCATCTCTACAGAGCACGCTCAGTAACCCTTCGCTCCCGTCGTCTCTGAGTAACCCAAACCTGCAGTCCTCCCTGAGCGGCCACGCTTTCCCCGCATCGCTTCACTCCTCCGTGTCTAATCCCTCACTTCAGTCCTCACTCCACTCCTCACTGTCCAATCCCTCGCTTCAGTCTTCGCTCAGCTCCTCCCCCTCATCTCTCAGCAGTCAATCACTGCACTGTCCCTCCTCTCTGAGCAGCCAATCCCTGCACTCGTCACTTAGCAGCTCGTCCCTGCAGTCGGGAGGAGGAAACCCCGCCTATGGCAGCGGAGTGGGCGGGGCCTCGCTCAGCACATCACCACGGCGACGGGCACAGCTTTCGCCACTGATTCTGCCGATGGGTGCCGAGTCTCGGAGGCACCATGCCAAGCAGTTCTCCCCGACCATCTCACCCACGCTCTCCTCCATCACACAGGTAGCACTCATTTTTAAAAGTGTATTGTACTATTTATATTGTTTTTAATAGGTCTGTACTCGACTAAAGACATTCTTGATTGACTAAAAACATGCCCTGCTAATCGACTGACCAAAAGAGATATCTCTATAATCTGACCATGTCGGAACTGACCCAAACTGCACTCACAACTTCACAGGAGTTCATGTGAAAACAACTGTTTATGCAGAAAATAAGTACTAGGAAACTGCATTGGTTTTTAAAAACATACAGATAAAATTCATGATTCACTTAAAAATTTTCAGCCAGCTCACAACATCCTGCTGCTGCTGCTGCTGTTGTCCCATAGAAATTCCTAAAAGGAAAATAAAATGGTGAGTCAACTATATAGTCAAATAATCGACAGGAGAACAGCCCTGGTTTTTAAGACAGATCTTTATGAAATTACAATAGTAAAGTGGTTTTACAAAGGACCCAAGGAATGGGAATCCTGATAAACAATAGATACTCAGGTTTCTGGTGTGAATGAACATCAGGATAATGGACTAGCATGACTGACGCATATTCAGTAAAAGACTCAAGTTTGGGAATGTCATGTTTTACAAACCTTTGACCCAGTGCCACAATACTAATATTTCAAACTATATTTTGTTACCAAGAAAAAGTCTCAATACTCGATATCGATTTTGGTACCACAATCATGATAAAAAAAAAATAAAAATCTGTATATTAGAATGTTGTTGCAGTACAAATGAATATTACTCTCTGTCTTCTCTGTCATATTACCATGTGAGTTTATGCTAGTTCAATAAAGTCCAGACCTTTCTAAAACTATTTTGGAAATGTCCAATTTGTCCCCTTTTTCAGTATCAATATTTCACTACCTAAAATGAGTTTTTAGCATTGATACTACTTTTAGTTAGTTTACTACTTTTAGTATCTGGGTATTGATTCTTGACAACTGTGACCCCCCTGTGACCCCTCTGTGACCTGTGATCAGGGCGTCCCATTGGACACCTCTAAACTGCCTCTGGACCAGCGGCTGCCTCCGTTTCCTATGAGCCAAAACCAACAGCGACTGCAAACACAACAAATGCACAACCTGAGAAACAGCCTGAGCCACAGCGCCACCTATGGCCCCACGGTATGTACAGCATCATCTACAGGGGATTGACTCCAAATGCGCTAAACAGCAGAATTCAAATTGCACCAAAGCCTGTCAGACCGCTCTTGTCCCAGTCCACAGCAGGTCAAAGAACAGGACAGGTGCAAATGGGCTATGTGACATTCAGAGGCCTCTAGTAATTTAGCCTTATCACTAAAACTTTGCAGCTATAGAAAACTAAGCATATCTGATTTACACTGAGCATTTGATTTGCAGACAGACAAATTATTTGGGAGGGCAACTGGTGCACAGTGGTTTAGGAGGATGGGACGGCATGTAACACACAAGGATTCAGAGAGATTGGGAGGACATCTGACGCACACATTAACCACTGCACTCTGTCCCCAGCAGAGGGCGATGTCCCTGAACACACAGAGCTCTCTTCTGATAAAGAGCGAGTCTTTAGACCAGTGCAGTTCGTCCACTTCCTGTCCAAACCAGCTCAAACAGGAAGTGGAGTCGGAGAGAGGTCGGACGTTACCACAGCTGCAGCAAATCAGCCATAACCTGGCCACCGACCTGGGCCTCTACAACGTGAGTCCAGCTCCATGCATAATCACATGTGCCTGTCACCATGATCTACCTGTATACCTATGGCAGAATGTTCAGCAAATACCATGGTGACACAGAGCACACATTAGCAATAACTACCTAAAACATAACAAAAATAAAAAGACAAAATGAATTTAAACAGCACATTTTCAGGAGCCTGTGATCAATCTGAGCGTTCATGGTCCTGTTTGACCTTTTTGTAGAAAATCAAACTTCTGTAAAACCGTTGGCTAATGCCAGCTAACTTGTGACTTTAGGTTAGAATCACACCTGCAGGGAATGGTGATCAGCTGCAAAGTATAAATATTGACTTACTGTTCAATAAATAACAGAATGAACAATAATTTGTAGGGCTCAACATTCATCATACATACTTTTTTAGAACTAGCAAAGTTTGTTTTTGTTTACAAAATTTGAGTAATATTGAGTAAATTTGTCTGAGCAAACAACAGCAATGGATACACTTTTGTAACATGTTAGGAATTTACAAATGATACACAACAGAGGACACAAGACTGTGGAAGATATGAACTTTGGAACAGGACTTGGATGTCCTGTCGTGCTTAGATCAGACCCTGAGGCCGGGCAGCTTTGAGCAACATGCTGTTTTATGAGCGGTACAGTTTTATGAACGGTACAGGTTCAAAAGGCTGTCATTTAGAATCCCGATGTTGAGTTGTATAAAACTTGTATTCACCAATTTAGGATTATGTGAAGAACAGTAGTGGTGGGATTTTCGGCTCCTTTATGGGATCCAAATCTTTTGGATCTGTTCATAAAAGAGCCAGTCTTTTGAAAGGCTCCTTAAAATGAGTTAATGATATGACAGAATTTAATCCACAAACTTATCACAGAGCTATACCAAGCCTCAGATCTGTTTAAAAATATTTAATTGTTTCAATGTTCAATATTTTGACAGTGGGAGAGTGTTTACTCTTTGAAATGATGCAGAATCTAAATAAAATGTGCACTACAATAATAATAATAATAATGAAAAAACTGACTGTAATTATGATGCCAAAAATGTTTTTGTGCACAAAGCTCTCACTCGTGTCACCTGCTCTGCTTTGGTGATGATTTGAAATAAAAAGATCTGGTTCTTTTAAAATATACGATTTGGTTCCAACCATTCACATTAAGGAACTGTTCAAAAGAACCTACTACTTCACGAACGGTACATTGCTAAAGAACTGTTATGCTTTTGGTTCAGATAGGTGTGTACTTTGCAGTGTGTGGATGTGCAATTTTCTAAAACGAAATGTTTCTTCTCCCTCAGGATGCCTTGTTTAACTCCCTCCTGGACGACCCCTACCTGAGTCTGCAGCTTGCAGGGAAGTCCAACCAACAGGTGAGGCCACCAGAGGGCGCCCAATCTGTAGTATTATGTCTAGAGATGCACAAATGTCCATAAGGTTTCTGTAGAGGTTATGCCATGACAACACTTTAGTTGAAAAATGCCCCTCAACATTCTGACTGAGTGGCACTGAGGCAGCACAACAGACAAAATGTGTTTCTTAGATTTTTTTTTTGCCTCATTTTTGTTCTCGTAACTGCTGTTTTTGCCTACAATAATGATTTTCTCAGCACACAGACTTAGAAACATGTTCTTTAAGGAGAAAAAGGTTCAGTTCATCTGTGTCTGATTGAAAGTCTGTATCAGTGATAAATGTGAGTGCAGTGTTCCTGTGGTTAAGCTTTAACTGGTTTTCTGGTATAGACTTGGTTTTCTTGTTTTTAGATGTCAGATTCAAACTATATTTTTAGCAGAGTGGTAGACTTTTATACTTGTGATTAAACTGTATCAGATTTTTCACATTTTAGATTTAATGTTTGGATCTTTTACAGAAGAAAATGTCATTATTCACCACTGACCTTTGATATTCACTAATAAAGTTCCAAAAGCTGTGATTTCATCGGCATAACCTCTATCATGGGTTTCAGCTTCCTGTTACATGCAGCATTTTTAGGGCTTTTTCCCACTCAAAGGAGTTCATATTTCGTTTTTAAATGTTTATTAATTGCTCACCATTCTGAAACCCATAGATAGGTCATGTTTAAATTATAGAATTTGATGGTGTCATATAAGCCCCTGCCCTCCATCTGAAATTATAACGGTATATAACTTTGTATAACTCTGTATAACTCTATGGGAAAATCACTGTGTTTGTAAGAACTCTCCAAACTTTTGCTCCACAAATGTTGAGACTTCTTATTATTTATTTTGGACTGGTTCCACAAATGAAATGAAATGAAATGAATTGTATTTGAGTATGTTCATAAAGCAAGTACAAATCTGTAAAAATGTATTAATCCCATGGCTAAGTCCTTTCAACTGACATCGATCACATCTTTGGGGATGAGTAATGCCACCACTTTCTGAAGCTGTTGTGAAAAAATCATTTCACTTTTGCTTATGTATACTGACAGAGAAGACGCTGAGCTTTGTGCCAGGTTTTTGGTTCATGTGGATAGGCCTAGTATTTACAGAGATATTAACCATAAACCAGGTCAACAAATCTGCAATCTGTTAATGAGAGGGTATTACACAAACATTTTTTTGAGCTTTCTGCCATGTTATAACACTGTTCCCTCCTCAAAAACATGCCTGAAGGCACTTTTCAAACCCTCCTTAGGGTTAGCAGTAAGAGCGTATACAAGGCTCCGCCCACAAGCCTATGTCATTTATGTTCCTACACGACAATTCTCCATAAATATACAAAAAATACAAATACACTACACCTTGACAAACCTGATGTGATTTGCAGTAGTTATTATAGTATAGTATTATAGTTATAGTAGTCATTAGTTTATGGGACTTGTGCAGGGACCAAAGGGAGGAGCGACACAGAGCATCAAAATCAAAAGTAAAACTTATAAAACATCTTAATAGATTGTTTTAGGTGAATATAGCATTTTCAAACCAATAAAAAGTAACTTTGTGATCTTTGTGATCTAAAAAACCTTGTGAGTAAGTTTGTGATCTAAATATGTTATGTGTTAGCAGTTAATACCCCATAGAAATAAAATACCCCCTCTTTAAACAGCAAATTCCATCATAGAATTCTAACCTGTTCTCCAGCCCAGTTTAAACTCGAGGGATTGTACGGTACATTATTGCGATGTCACGTGTCTAACCGTTTTGTCCCAGTTCTCCTCAGATCCTGGTTCTGATGGACTCTCCCTGAACCACTCGGGTCTGAGCTGTCACAGTTTGGACCGGACTCACTCGTCTGTGGACCTCCAGGATCCCAACCAGAACCAGAGCCACGTGTACAACCAGGAGGCACGCCACAACGTTCCCAATATCATCCTCACAGGTACCACTAAGCTAACCTAATACAGAACTATGCACATCCACACCGGTACTACTAAGCTAACTTAATACAGAACTATGCACATCCTCACCTGACTACTAAAATCGCTAACATTTGTGTAATCCCTCAGCCGTCCAGGTCTGATCCATAGCAAAAGAAAAATATAAAATCTGTTAACTGGACAAAATGTTGTAGAATTGTAAGTAGTCACAGTGCACAATAGACCTAGCCTACACAGAGAAACAACAGGTGTTTCCAGTTGCAATGTAGTTAGTTCCTCCCTTCAGACAGATATAAGGCAGTGTCCAGCAACAATCTGACCAGAACTGAAGAACTGGCTTGATGGGCACTCTAACAACTTTTTGTCCAGTTGATAGATTTTATATTTTTCTTTTGTCAAAGACCGCTAACAGATAAGCTTGTACAGGCCACTGCACAACCAGGGCACCAGTGTGCTATTCTGGGTTTGCCGTAACTAAAATGCAGTTATCTGATTTTTACAATTTACTGTATTTATTACTCCAGGTTTAGTCTCTGATTTAATACTGGTTCAGTCCTGGTTTAGTCCAGTCCTGGTTCAGTCCTGGCTCAGTCCTGGCTCAGTTCTGGCTCAGTTCTGGCTCAGTTCTGGCTCAGTTCTGGCTCAGTTCTGGCTCAGTTCTGGCTCAGTTCTGGCTCAGTTCTGGCTCAGTTCTGGCTCAGACCTGGCTCAGACCTGGCTCAGTCCTGGCTCAGTCCTGGCTCAGTCCTGGCTCAGTCCTGGCTCAGTCCTGGCTCAGTCCTGGCTCAGTCCTGGCTCAGTCCTGGCTCAGTCCTGTCTCAATTCTGGCTCAGTCCTGGCTCAGTCCTGGCTCAGTCCTGGCTCAGTCCTGGCTCAGTCCTGGCTCAGTCCTGGCTCAGTCCTGGCTCAGTCCTGGCTCAGTCCTGGCTCAGTCCTGGCTCAGTCCTGGCTCAGTTCTGGTTCAGTCCTGGCTCAGTCCTGGCTCAGTCCTGGCTCAGTCCTGGTTCAGTCCTGGCTCAGTCCTGGCTCAGTTCTGGTTCAGTCCTGGCTCAGACCTGGCTCAGTCCTGGCTCAGTTCTGGCTCAGTCCTGGCTCAGTCCTGGCTCAGTCCTGGCTCAGTCCTGGCTCAGTCCTGGCTCAGTCCTGGCTCAGACCTGGTTCAGTCCTGGCTCAGACCTGGCTCAGACCTGGCTCAGTCCTGGCTCAGTTCTGGTTCAGTCCTGGCTCAGTCCTGGCTCAGACCTGGTTCAGTCCTGGCTCAGTCCTGGCTCAGTCCTGGCTCAGTCCTGGCTCAGTCCTGGCTCAGTCCTGGCTCAGTTCTGGCTCAGACCTGGTTCAGTCCTGGTTCAGTCCTGGCTCAGTTCTGGTTCAGTTCTGGTTCAGTCCTGGCTCAGTCCTGGCTCAGTTCTGGCTCAGTTCTGGCTCAGACCTGGTTCAGACCTGGCTCAGTTCTGGCTCAGTTCTGGCTCAGTTCTGGTTCAGTCCTGGCTCAGTTCTGACTCAGTCCTGGTTCAGTCTTGGCCTAGTCCTGGTTTAACTCCTTCTTTGCTGTCTGTAGGGGACTCTCCTCCAGGCCTGTCTAAGGAGATTGCCAGCGCTCTGTCCCATGTGCCTGGGTTTGAGATGGACCCCTTTTCTCTGGACGATCCCTTGAGGATCGACCCTTTGGCCCTGGACATGCTGGACGGTGACCTCATGTTAGCTGACCCTGCCGTGGAAGACTCCTTCAGATCGGACAGGCTCAAATGACCTTTCACCTCTCTGTGGAGGAGCCTAAACTGGGGTCACACACACATACTCGGCCTTTATGTTCGATTTCCTACATGCAGCTACAACACGTCTGTCACCCTTCAAATCCACAAATCTTCCCAACAGTGCCCAACTATTTCTGGTTTTTAAAGTAAAGATCTCATTCATTTCACCATTAAAGTCATAAAACATGAAAATATTAAAGATGCACTATGTAACTTTTCTAAAAGGGGGGTCTGCCATATACTTGTGCCCATGGAGATGTTTAATACTTTGCCTGGAATTTTCCGCAGTATGGCATTAAACCAATATACCTCTAAGATATGAGGAAAGTCCAGTGTTCCAACACATTGTTCAGTCAGTCTTTATTTATAGAGCCCTTTACAACACTCAAGGTGCTTTCCAATCAAAACAATATAAAACTCAATCAATTCAACAGTAAAATGATTAAACTTACCGTGAGCGGGTTCGTCTCTCCACAGATCTGACCTGTCAGTTTGCCAGCTTGTGTCAACTGCTTGTCTTCATGGAGATTGAGGATCGCTGTGAAACATTCAGGGAAAACATAAACATCTCCATGGAAATAAGATGGTGGCAGACCCTCCACCACAAAAGCTGCATAGCGCATCTTAAAGTATTTTAAGTTATGACAGAATCTAACCTGCTGTCCGCTATTTAAAACTTATTTAAAACTTGAAAATATACACATATGTATTTATAAATTTGAGTTTCAGATATATGTTCATTCATGTAATGTTTTATGAGTTAACCCATGACTGATTAGCCTCCATCAAACAGTTAAACTTGATATTTACACTGACATCATTTTGGGGGTGTAATACATGTATGTGCATGCCAGAATGTTTAGCACTTACCATGGAGGCAAATACAGCAAAAAAGATTCAGTCTGAAAACTCAAGAAAACATACAAAAGTGATTTAAACCACACATTTTCAGGAGCCTGTGATCAATCCGAGCCTTCATGGTCCTTTTTAGGAGTTCGATTTTTAACAAACAAGTGAGAGTGACTAACTGAAAAACTGTTGGCTAATCCTAGCTAGCTTGTAACTGTAATTTTATCTGTGAGGGACTTGTGTAACAGCACAAATCAGCTTGCCTGCTGTAATTCCAGCTAAGTGAAGTCTTTCTGGTCAGATTGTGTTAAATTAAAGCTCAGATTAAAGTTGAACTTGAGTAACAGACAGACAGAGCAGTGCCTACAGTTAGCATCACCACCGGCAGGGAATGTTGATGACTTCAGCTGCAAAGTATCAATATTTATTTTCAAAACAGGTCTGACAAAAGTGAATGGGACTGTTACTTTTTGAACCAGAAAAGACCATTTGTCCATGTTTAATTTAATGGTCGAAAGATTTAAAATGGCCCCAACCACAGTTTCTGATACTGATGCTTTTGATTCTAGAGCCACACTCGCTCACTGACGCTCACACAGTGGGTGACGTGTCTTGCCCAAGGACAGAACAAGAGCATGCACGGCGGACAGCGGGAATCGCACTGGCAACCTTTTGTGATTGGGCAACGTTTTGGCTGCCACAGTTCTTCGCTCCTCTCGTTTTTTCAAAGTCCTGTTGCCTTTTTGTAAGATTTAGCAGCGAAAAGGCTCCGTCCCAAGTGGCTTTTTGCTTTTCCTTGAGTCTGTTTCAAAATGCTTTTGTGGAACCGCAGCACTAACAATAAAAGGACAAAACGTGAACAGACAAGCAGGAGGAGCACGTCTGATAATGTATCCGGGACTTTCTTTTCAGAGATATGCCCACTCCCGCATGACTAACCAATCAGAGCGAGGAGTAGAGACATGTGACAGGATGTGAGCTTTGTGCTTGATATCGAGACACTTCTATGGCATTTGCTTCAGCGCTTGACTCCGTGCGTGATCATCGGGAATTTTATGGAATTTTAACAACAAAAAAACAAGATGGAAGCATGAGACAAATCAGGTTAACTCCTTTTATATTGGATTCAGTGAGAATGTGGTCCACCTGATTATGCAGTACTAAGACAGTACTTTTTAAAATATATATATATATATTCTACTATTCTTAACAGCAAAATTTTAACCTTAGTAAAGTTCATACTAATACTAAAAAGTGAATCCTAACAGTCTATTTACATGAAGTGTATTATCCAAGGGTAGAAGTCTCGGAGGAATGAACCAGAGCTCCACGTTTTTGGATCCAATATGAAGTTTCACAGCTGGCCTTTGCGTAAAAAAATCACCTTTTACAAAAAAATCTAACCCAAGTAAAGGTTTAGGCCAAAATCAAAATCAGATCTCTAAGAGGAAATAAGCCATGGTGTAAAAACAATATCGCCAAGAGATAATTTTATTAACTATTAAATCATGTTTTAGAAGAGACTATTTTCTGTCAAGCTAAAGAAGCAGTTTGAAAAGTTTGTTATAAAAAAAGACTGTAAAGTATATTTGAAGCAGTTTAAAGACCTATTTTCTCCCACAAAAATCTATTTATGTAGAACGAGCTCAGACGGAAACGCACTTTAACTCAAGTTACAGAAAGAAAAAATATGAAAATGATTGTTCAAATATGGCTTAAATTAAGTTGTTTTATATATAAATCTATGCTTATTATGGAGTGGCCGATGAGGACTTATTTAGGGATGGCAAACCAAAACCTTTTATTTGCTTTGAGATGAATAAGAAACGCACACCAAAACTAACAGGGCAGCAGTACGATCTCCTATTTTTATCAAAGGAACTGTATGCAAGCTTTAGATTTGAAACTCCTTAAACTTAATCTATCTGTGCCACCAGATAAGATGTAAACATGATCAAATCAACTCTAGCTTTTACTCATAACACCGCAAAGCTGATTTATTCTTAATTACAAAAACATTAGATAATAGATAATTATCTATTTCTGTTATAATTTGGTGCTTTGGTTCAAGACGATGATCCAGTCAGAAAGCAGAATGAGCCTCACATGAGTGTAATGTGAGCTTCATTCCTAAAATGCCTCTCTCTAATCTGATCAGTGCTAGTGCAGCCTCTGCAGCTCAGTGAGTGAATTGTGGAGGTTTTTTCACGTGAGGCTCTGGACACACAGGGTCAGCTCTGACTGTAGGACCTGTTTAAAACTGTAAGAGCACAGGACACGTGCAATTCCTTTTCAGATGGAGGGCAGCCACCTGCTTGTCTCCATGGGGATGTTATTGCTGTGCCTGTATTGTTCCACAGTATGGCATTTACCTCATCTGTATTCATGAAGGCAAGCAGCCGGCAAGTTACAGGCAGGTTTGGTGTCCCGTCCCTAATTTGTGACTGTTTTTACAATAGTTCTGTCCTCATCCGCTCTCCTCTGATGCTCAGGCTTCTGTAGGTTCAGTTAAGACTAAAACGAGAAACAAGCAAACCCCAAAACAAGCAGCTACGTTTATTTCTTACAAAAATGTAACATAAATATAGAAAATGTAATAAAATAGCAAATTGGACTTAAATTGAACCAAACCCAGGATGTTTGGGGATGAATCAAGACTAAAACTGTCATCTTGGATTATTGAAGAAATCCTGGGCTAAAATGTGAAAAAGAAGTTTGTTTATAATGTTTAAAGAGGGGGTACTATGCATTTTTTTTTTAGCTTTCTTTCATGATACATCATTGTTCAGAGCATCAAAAATGAAAGTGAAACATTCACATTAATAAAGGGCAACATAGTGATCTAAATATGTTATGTGTTACAGATAATATCCCGTAGAAGAAATATCTCTTCTTTAATACCCCATCAAAATAAAATACCCCCTCTTTAAAATCAAATCAGAATACAAAAAGGTCATTAAAATGGTGATCTGAAGCACTAAAAATCCAACTTGGAACTTGGATTAAGGATTAAAGCAGGGCTGACGAGTTAGTGAGGATCATTCAAAATCAAAAGGATTAAATCAAAGCTTAGCTCAGCAAAACCTAAACAAAGCATTTAAAGTTAAAACTGTGACTCGACACTGCCCTCTCTGTGATTGGGCCATCTGAAGCCACTCACTGTGACTGACAGTGCTATGCCCCGCCCCTCACTGCTTCTCTTCTTTAAAGGTTAATGAGGCTATTTTTGAACTTTTAGCTGAGTTTATTTTTGAAACAGTTTAACCGTTTAGCGTGCATGTCTATCTGAACCACATCGATGTAGTCTGTTATCAAAATCATTTCAAGGTGTGAATGAGGAGGCTTTTTTATGTGAGCGTATTCCTCCACCAAGTCTGCACTTTTTGGGGCATTTTGATTTATCATATTTAAAGGTGCACTGTGTAACTTTTTAAAGTGAGTCCACTACCTGCTTTTCTCCATCAGACGTGAGCACAGTAGCCAAAAATTGTACTCAAGAGTAATTTTGCTTCAAAATAATAGCCACTTCTTCAGTTCTCAGTTCAGAACTTGGATGAGCAGCGAAACGTCTTCACTCCTACAACGATTTGTCCAGCTGACAGATTTTAACTTTGTCTTTTGCTATAGATCAGACCTGGACGACTGAGGGTTTACACAGATATCTACTCAAGTAGAAGTACAAAGTAGTGGTCCAAGAAATTACTCAAGTAAGAGTAAAAAAGTATTTGGGAAAAGTAGTACTCAGGTAAGAGTAACTTAACCTTTGTGCCTTGTTGAAAAAAATCCATATACTGAGGGTGTTTCATACAAACTGTGGACTTTGGTTTTTAAATTGCCATAAAATTATCAAATGTTAATATTTTTCCAATTTCATAATTTCCAATTTCAATTTCAAAATGGCATACTGACTTGGCATCTCTGGGGTTAATCATTTTTGGTAACTTACAGAATAAAATAATGATAATTTCTCAATAACAATTTTTAATTTTTAAAAAAACTCTTTTTTAATGGTCTGACACTGGCCACTGACGGGCCGGGTTCTGACACTGGGCCTGTTTACTCATGGGCCGCGTCACTGACGGGCCTGGTTACTCACGGGCCGGGTCGCTGACGGGCCGGGTCGCTGACGGGCCGGCTGCTGCTCCGTGTCAATATGGACTTAAGGCATTTTTGGTTTGTAAAAAAAAGTTCCACCGGGACTGTTTCGTACAAATTGTCTATTTCTTGTTTTGAAGCCTCCATTAAATTGTCTAAGATTAATACTTTTTAAATTGTTATTTTTTCTCTCTTTTCATTGACATGTTGATTACCATAAATAATTAACCCATTAGATGCCAGTTTATGCCCAATACCAGGTGCAGCACATCTGATTGAATAATATGTTTGTTGACTGTTATCAGTGACTGGCCCTGGTGAGTTTGGTGCATTTTTTGTTTTTGCGTAAAGTCAGTTTTTTTGCATTGTGCTCCATAGACTCATTATAAAATGCCCATTTTGACAATCCTTTTATTAAAAGCCAAAAAAAGCTTTTGCCTTTATATGTAGCTGTCAACATGAAAACGAAATAAATGATGTAACATTTCATAATATTTTTTATAAATCGCTAAATGACCACATTTTCTATGAGCCTTAAATCCATAGCTCTGTTATTGCTATATTTCCTCATATTGTCATATACTGTAGCTCCATAACAGGAAAAGAAAGGTGACTTTTCCATACATCCTTGATAATTCACTCCTGTGAACAATCAGTGTTAGATCCATCATAAACGCATAGTTTTATCTCCACTATAATTTATGCTGTACATTCTTTATAGCAGCAATAGTTTCAGATTTGGTAAAATTAGTTTTTCAAAATTGTACTAAAGTAAGATTTTTTTTCCAGCTCTAAATCTGTCCTTAAATGCATGTTTTTGTAGAGTAGCCCTCTACTCGCCCACACGCCCCTAAACCATGTCTTTCTGTATCGTACACACAGGCCACAGTCCAAACTCTGCATTTTATCACAATGTTCCTCTTGTTTCAGAGGTTTCTTGTCACTGTGTCCTGAAATTGTATTTTTTTAGGGAATTATGAAAGTTTTCATCTTATTCATGATAGAAGATATACACTGTGAAGCTGGATAAGCCATCATAATGTGAGTTAAAACATGACATTTGAAGTTTTAGCTTTAACACAAAGCTTATCTGCATTTTTTCCTGTCTTCCTCGAGGAACCTAAAGTGATTGTATTTATTGTGTTGTTTACAAATCTGCTGTTATTGCGTAGGCAAATAGAGCTTCTGATTTGTAAAAACACCTACGTGGAATTTTATGGCAAACAAACAACCACAGCCAAAGTCACGATAAATGTACCTTCATATTCAGACTTTTCACTTAACAAGGCACAAGGGTCAAAGAAGAAGTGTCGCGACGTAACATCTGATTAATAATTTAAAGTGAATGTGAAAGACAAAACCAAACCAAAGTCAAACTAAATCAGATCTGAAGGAGCTGCAGCAAACACAAAAGTTAAAATCATTTCATATTGTTACATAAAACTCAAGTCACTTTAGACTCACTCACAGACAGAAGAGGAACACAACTTTTACTCAAGTAAGAGTACTGTTACTGTGCAGTGTATTACTCAAGTAAGAGTACTGTTACACTGTACAGTGTATTATTCGAGTAAGAGTACTGTTACTGTACAGTGTATTACTCAAGTAAGAGTACTGTTACTGTACAGTGTATTACTCAAGTAGGAGTATAACGGTGCTGCCACTCTCAAAAGTACAGTTCATTTAAAAAGCTACTGAAGTAGATGTTGAGGAATATTCCAGGCCAAGCAATATCATCTCCATGGAGACCAGAGATGTGTAATTCTCAGTTACATGTCTTTACACCTAATTTTGTTGCTAGGAAACATGTGTACTTACTTTGAGCGCGCTCATCTCTCCATAGATCTAACCAATAATTTAGCTTGGGCACGTCCCCAGCTGGTATCACCTGGAATACTCCACAGTATAGCATTAAAGGCATCTAACATTTCCACGGAGACCAGCAGGTAGCAGACCCTGCAAATGAAAGTTACATGGTGCATCTTTAATGGAAACAGATTTGATCAAGTTTTGTCCAGATACGATTTAAAACTATGCATTTCCATGTGCACATTTGACCTTTTTATTTTTACTAGACAAAAGCTTTAAGTGTCCAGAAATAACCCAAAAAACAATTTCATCTTTTAAGGTGGAATGATGTAAACGTTTATTAAAGGCAGGACACTTGATCTGGGATATTCAGATTGGCCTAAAAACTGTACAGTGAATGAGTTTCCACATTAAGGGGCCTGTATTACATCAAACTGACCCGTGTGAGCCTTTAGTAATGTTATAATGCTGTTACCTCCTCAAAAATAGGCCTGGAGTTGTGTTTTGTTTCATTCACACATGTTTGAGTCACACTTTATTATTAGTCTGTCTACATCTCCAAACCTCAAAATGCTCTGTTCCACCTTGTGATGTCATGAAATGGTAGTTTTTAACAGCTCCTTTTACCTTTAGTTGAGTACAGATTGGCAATTCCAGGTCTGAAATGATCCAAATGATTCTATTGAAGGTATGTGGAGTTTAAAAACACAGTGGAGCACTTCCTGTATCACCACATGACAGCACAAGGTGGAAGAGAGTGTTTTTTGTTTGAGAGAAGAACTCAGCCTAAATCTGCAGGGTTTGTGTGTTAAACATGTGAGAATGAAACAAAACACAACTCCAGGTCTGTTTGTGATGAGGAAACGAGTTTATGTACAAACACACACACAGATGAACCAAAAACAGACAATGGAAGCGTTTAAGATTAGAAGAATGAATTGTTAAAACTATTTGAAATGTTCAGATGTGCACATTCTCTTGCAGGTCACCCAAGTGCGTTTTCAGGTCTATTACAGAACCATATTTTGAGTGTTTTTGTTTAAATTCCCTTCACAGTTACATTTAGAATAGCTAAAATCCAACTGTTTTAGAGCTACTATTTATCTTATTTTATGAACTTAAAATTGTTACTGAAATATTTTTGTTTTGGGATATTTTTAATTATAATTTTTATATAGTTTTTTTTTTTGTTTTTTTTGGTCAAACCTGGATTTTAATGCAGAAGGAATCTGTCGGCGCTGGAAGCCGATTTGACAAAGTTTATAAAGAGGTGTGGCTTACAAAAATGTTAATAATTACTACTAAATTTCTTACATTTTTGGATTGTAGATTTAAAATTTTGTTTATGACATTATCTTTAACAAACATGTACAGTTTTGGACTAAAGGAGGTTCTAACTTACACAAATATCAAACAGTGTAACACCAGCAGAAATCGAACTGAGCGTGATGAGTTTAATACAAGTTTTTAAGTACTGCAAACAGCCAAATCTCACTTGCATAAAAAGCTATAGTTCATATTCACTGTTACTTTGACATTTTTAAAGCAGTGTTTCTCAACTGGAGGGTCACGGACCAAAAGAGCAGAGGTGTAGGTCAGATGCCCTTCCACAGTGAACCCCGGGGACACTGTCTACGTGAAAGTAAAAATATGGTGAAAGTGACATTATTTTACACTTGTGCCATAAATGTTTGAGTGGGTGCATCAGATGAGAAACACTGTTCAGGTGGATGAGGTCGTGTCCAAATCCCATTCTGTAACTCCAAAGGTACAAGTGACATTTTGAACACACTTTTATCAACAAATTTGAACTAAATGATTTTGAACAAATATGAAACATTTTCCCTGCATTTTGAACTTGTAAATTGATTAAAAAAAAACTTTACTAAACTTTTAAAAGGTGCATTATGTAACTTTTATTGTGGAGGGTACATAACCTGCTTGTCACCATGGAGATTGCTTTGTCAAGAATGTTCCACAGTATGGCATTATACTTATGTCATACATTTATTAAAGTACAGGTGTTTTTGATAATTTGTGTTTATAATAAAATGATTGTGAAGGAATATTATGAAACCAGTTTACCTGCACTTTTGCAAAAAGTGATTGTATTTTATACTAATCAAATGAGATGACACGTGTGTGCACAAAAACATAACGTGTGACACGTGTGCACAGATGTGACGTGTGTACACAAATGTGACACGTGTGTTTGTACAAATATGACGTGTGCACAAACGTAACGCGTTTGTGCAAATGTGACATGTCTTTGTACAAATGTAACACGTGTGTGTGTGTGTGTGTGTGTGTGTGTGTGTGTGTGTGTGTGTGTGTGTGTGTGTGTGTGTGTGTGTGTGTGTGTGTGTGTGTGTGTGTGTGTGTGTGTGTGTGTGTGTGTGTGTGTGTGTGTGTGTGTGTGTGTGTGTGTGTGTGTGTGTGTAACTGTGACTGGAGACACATCATCATTTCTTCAGTAATGGGAGATGGAGCTTCTCCTGTTTGAAAGAACATCCATCCCTCCTCTGACTTCAACTTGACTTCAAATTAAATGAACTCAGTTCAGAACAGTTCAAATAAATTCAGATTGAATCAATTCAAATAAACTCAAATCAATTCAGATCAACTTAAATCATCTCAAATCAGATCGAGTCGAATCTGATTTGAATTGATCTGAGTTTATTTCAATTGATCTGAGTATTTCAAATCAATTCAAATCAACTTAATTCAGATCAAGTCAAATCAACTAAAACAAATTAAAATCAACTCAATTCAAATCAACTCAGATGGAATCGATTTAAATCAAGTCAATTCAGATCAATTCAAATTATCTCAAATCAGATAATTTCAAATCAACTTAAATCAACTCAATTCAGATCAATTAAAATAAACTAAAATCTATTAAAATCAACCCAAATGAATTCAAATCAACTCAAATTGTCCAGTGTGTGTAAAAAATCTAGATTGTATTTTTTTGCCGTATCACCCAGGTTGAAAATATTCTTTCTTTGCATTCTTACTGTGGGAGGGTTTGTCTTTGGAGAGATCTTTAAAATCATACTGTGGAACATTCCAGTCAGACATCTTTACACAAGCAGGTGGCAGCCTCTTCTCCAGAAAAGTTGCATAGTACAACTTTAAAGCGCTTTCTAAAGCAGACGCATTTTTTGTTTTGCTCAGTAAGTTATGAGGCAGTTGTTTCATATTATTTTATATTTTGATTTTGAATTGAAAACATGTTCATTGTGATGTTTCAGTCCAAACTGTCACTTGCAGCCTCTTGACTCCCGTGGCGGAGTTGTATATTTGGTTGCTGTATATTTGGTTTTATATGAAGGTAATGTGTTGCATATTTTCAGATTTTAGTGAGATATATTCAACGCCGTTATGCAACAAACAGGTGGGATCCATTTAAGGCCATATTTCATACTTTTTCATATTTTATATTGTTGTGTAATAATGAAAGCGGCTTGTTTTCTTTTGTTTTTTTTTTAGGCTTAAGTAAAACATTTTGTCTGTGCTTCTTTGTATTTGAATAATAAATGGCTGTGTTCAGATATTTGTAATGATAATAATAACCAGGGAGTGTCCGTTTGACTCTGGAGCTTTTTAAGAGACAGCACCAGATTATTTTACACCAAATAAACATGAAACTGCCCCTTTGAGTGATGCTGAGCACTACAGTTATGTTTAAGCAGCCCTATTGTGTCTGCTCTATATTTATAATCTCCTGTGGATCATTGTTATAATTTACACATTTTAAATTACAATATTCATCTAAAAAACAAAAGTCCACTGACTTCAGCATAACGTGTTAGAAAACTGGAGTCCCCAATGGAGCGTTAACATCACAACAAAGCGCCGCATGCTGTCGGCCCCTTTGGACTGAGCACATCACACTAGAGCAGCACATTTTTTTTATTTGCACCTAAATGATGACGCAACGCTGCCGAATCCTACGAGTATCACCGATTAAGAAAATAAAACTGAGAGAAGGAAGTGCGTGTGTCACAGTGGAGGTTAAACAGGGCACATCGACAAAATGGCGTCCTGAAAATAAGCGATTAAAGATTAAAAGCATAAAAGCTTCAAAAACAACTTTGTGAGAGTAAATGATGAGTGGGGACGACTACAACAAGTCCATTTTAGAATAGTTGTGATCTGTGTGCAGGGTCAGGCTCTGGACACACAGGGTCAGTTGTGATTTTAGGACCTTTTGAGAACTGTAAAACAACTTTTTTCTTGTGGCCCATCATGCTTTCTGCTGTTACTAGACCTCACGCGAGATCTTAACTTTGAGCGTGATCTCAAATTCCTCTCCACCCCTTCCTCATCTCGAACAGACCACGCTGGAGTATCGGGCCCCGGGTCACGGACAGAGTGATGCAGGAGCCGAGCCAAGAGTCTCCGAGCGCGGGGCTGCGCGCTCTGCTCACGGAGCGTCACGCCGCTTTTGCGCAGGAGATCTGGGCGCTGTTTGAAAAGACTGTGGCGCAGCTGGAGCAACAAGTGCGTGATTTAAGAGCGGAAAACAAAAGACAGCGGCGGCGCCTCCTGGAACAGAGCCAAAAGAGACGAGCCGCGATCAAGACAAAAGCAAGTAAGTGTTAAATCTTTTCCTGCTTCGGTCCCCTGACCGTGTGCGGGGGGCACAGGGGAGATCCGTCTAATCCAGGGCCGAAGGGTCGCGCTTCCTCCGGGGTTTAGCGCCCTGTTCTTGACCTCAAAGTTGTTTAGAGTGTGTTGCCAGTCTGTTGCTCAAGGGTTTGCTGCTTTATTCTCTGTACTGCACTGAAATAACACTTCACCGTGTTTCTCCAGGTCCAGCTGTAGACTCAGACCCGCCGCTTCTTCGCGCTCAACCACACCATGCCCCACATGCACGCGCACGTCACCTCTCACTCACGCGCACGCACCACACTCAACTAAAGCACAGAGGAGCTAGACACATCTCACAACATTAGTCTGGAAACAACGGACTGAAGCTGTATGATCTGTTGCTCAAAGTTCAAATGCCTGTTCATTTTGGCTGGCCTGTGGAACAGTCACAGAAAACTTCCTACAGAAGAAAGTGAACCATAGAATGAAGAGTGTTCTGTGGGGCTTAAAGCACATCTGACAGATTTTTTTATGTTTTTCTAATTCTCACCTGGTTTGGTGGATAGTACCTGTGCTAAAGAATTATAGTTTTACTTCAGTGAAGTGGCAAGGCAAGTGTTGTTTGTATAGCACAATTCGTACACAAGGTAATTCAAAGTGCTTTACAGAATAAGAAAGACATTAAAATCACACAAATCAGACATGAATAATCACAAATAATCATAAAATTGACATTAAAACAAAAGAGTGCAGAATAAAAATAAAAACCTTTCAGTCATATGCACAGATAAACAGAACTGTTTTGAGCCTGGATTTAAACATTGTCAAAATCGAGGCCTGTCTCACATCTTCAGCAAGAATGTTCCAGGTTTTAGCTGCATAAAACTGAAACGCTGATTCTCCATGTTTAGTCCTGACTCTGGACCAGCAGGAGGCCGGTCCCTGAAGTCCTTAGAGTGTGAGACGGTTCATATGGCACTAACATGTCAGAGATGTACTTTGGACCTTGGCCATGAAGAGACTTGTTCACAAGCAGAGCTGCTTTAAAGTCTATTCTTTGAGCTACAGGAGCCAGTGCAGAGACCTGAGCACAGGACTTATGTGCTCGTACCTCCTGGTTCTGGTCAGGACCCGAGCAGCAGCGTTCTATTTGGATGTACTGTTCTGTTTTAAGGCTCATTTGGAGAGGCCAGTGAGCAGGACGTTAGTCGTCTAACCTACTGGAGACAAATGCAGGATAAGTCTCTCCAAGCCTGGCTTTGACAGTTTACCTTTGATTTTTGCAATTTTTTTTAGATGGTAAAAAGCTGCAGATATTATTGATTTGATGTGGCTGTTAAAGTTCAAGTCTGAGTCCATTATTACCCCTAAATTTCTTGCCTGATTTGAAGATTTTAGAGAGAGAGACTGGAGGTGACTGCTGACACTTTCTCTATGTTTCTGTAGCCGAAGACTATGACTTCAGTCTTGTCTCAGTTTAGCTGAAGAAAGTTGTTTTGCATCCACACACTGATCTGTTGGATGCAGTGGCAAAGTGGCAGTTTGTAAAGAAAAGTACAAAAATACAGGAAGTAGAGCAGATGAGGTGACATCCTGCCCCACTAATGGTCGAACTTAAAGATCTTCAACACAGGAAAACCACCTTCTCCAGTTTACAACCCCTACAAAAGAATTGGAATAAACAGAACCGTTTGCTCCTATCTTTACGAAAAACTGAGCTATCTCCAAGGAACACGTTTGTGTAAAATCATCAACCCTCAGAGCAGAGGGGGTCATCTGGGTCTTCTGCATTTAGAAGGAACAGAGGACAGAATTTTGATTTCACTCATAAAAAGGCTATTTTTTTTTTACATTAACATCTGTTTTCATATATCTTTTGTAAATTTGCAATTTAAATGTAACAATCATGTAGAATCACTCACTTTGTGGAACTGCACTGTGTAAATGTCTCATATTTTACTGATAGAAACATTGATTCATGGCCTATTATATCATTGTGTCATTACAGTTATTACATATGCTTGATTCAAAGTTATAAAATAAAATATTCCTTTGCTACTTCAAGTTAGGCTACTCTATTTAAGACACACCTACAAATCAGTGTAGGGAACACCTCCCAAGACCACTAACTGACATCCAGACTCACTGGCGTGGCCGGCTTTCATTGCAGAGATATCTTCAAACTTAAGATTCTTCAGCCGATGCACACAAACTCCACGCATCACCTAGTAATCATGTCCAACCTGCTGCACTTCTGGTTAATATGCTAAGCCCCTGCACTGTGACCGGAGGAGCCGCCTGCAGACTGCCTCCTCCTGGACAGAGAGCTACGACCGGAGGAGCCGTCTGCAGACTGCCTCCCGAGTCCCTGTATCAAGAATTCCACCTTCAGAGACAGAGAGTGACAGAGAGACAGATGCAGACAGTACACAACAGCTGCTGATATTTTTATTATTCATTAAGTCAACTTTTATTTTCTGTCTTTTTCCAGAGTGCAAATACAAACCAGAATCCGATGTGGAAATTCTGACAGAAAACTCCTCCGATTCTGAAGATGCTTGGAAACAAAAATGCAGTGCAAATGTGACCCAAACCGTCCAATCAGAACAGGAGGTACTGACAGAGAACTCCTCAGACTCTGACCACAAGGACGAACCTAAACACACCATAGAGAGGGAGGCCAACCCGCAGATCGAGCACTCCTCCCACTCAGAGGGGCATGAAGATTCAGAAACGGGACCCAAAACGTCAAAGAAATCCCACAAACTCAATCCAAAGAAGGCTGCATTTGTGTGCAAAGTTTGTGACAAATCCTTCAGTCACAAATCCATCCTGAACATGCACGTGTCCGCCCATGAACGCTGCAGAACCTTCGAATGTTCCGAATGTGGATCGACATTCATCAGCAGGTACCATCTGGAGCGTCACATGGAGATCCACCTCAAGAAGCCTCCCTCAGGCTGTGAGAGCCAGGCCCCAGTTCGGTACATGACTGATACTAACACGGAGACGAGTAACCAGAGTCCTCCACCATCTAAAGAGGAACACTGCGAAGAATCAGGCAGAGAATCTAACGGAGAACTCAACAGAAAGCCAGTGAGGAGCATGGAGTTGGACGTGGAGGAGCAGGAACATGAACGTCCCATGTGCTCTCAGTGCAACAAGACCTTCTCCAACTCTGGAAATCTACGGAAGCACATTCGGAACATTCATAGGAACAAGTCCTTCTTAAAGAGCAACGTCCGAAAGAGCCTACACTATCAGCACTTGACCTGTCCCATGTGTGACAGACGCTTCAGTTTTCAGAGTCATCTGAAACAACACATGAAGTCGCACATCCCCGTGACGTCGCCGGACACCCACATATCGACGCCAAACACCCATATGTTGATGCCGAGCACACTTGTGACGTCGCCTCAAACACATGTGACATCGCCAGTGTCCACACATGCAAGAAAGAAGATGGAGAAGCGGTTTGAATGTGACACATGCCTTAAACGTTTCCGAGACCGTTTCTACCTGGAGGACCACCAGAGACTGCACACTGGAAAGAAACCAGTGTCAATCTGTGACAACTCCTTCACCTTCAGAAACTGTCACTATACTGAAAACTCAGACTCTTTTCAGCCATACAGCTAACATGAACTACACTGAAACATGGTATTATTTCTGTGTGTCAGATGCCCTCCCATCCTCCTGTATCCCTGTGTCAGGTGCCCACCCATCCTCCTGTACTGTTAGACTGAGATGGGGACTGGTCAAAAGTCTTTACTTAATGTGCAGATGTTGTGGTGCGTCAGATGCCCTTCCAGATGTTGTGGTGTGAGAATGCTGCTGCTTGGTCTGAGAGACACTTTGTGTCTGTACACCGGTATTCTGCCCCTGAAGTGTGTCTTGACGGTTTGACCTCATGGGACTTTGTGTGATGGATGGACTATTACTTTGATTTTGCTGTTTTAAGTTAAAAAAAAAAGAGGGGGTATAAACTATCCACATTTAGCAATGCTCTTTTCTCTTACCTTTATCTCCATGTACTAATGAGATCCTCATTCACACACACGCACTGACCTATACTATAAAAACTGTAAACACACTCCTTAGGGTCTCTCTGTCTTTTCTGGAGGCATGTAGCTACGCGGAACCTTTACCTGTTTAAGACTCAATAAATCCTTCTGACTTTACATTTCAGATTCATGGACCTCTGTGATGCTTGCCCCAGAAACCAGCTTCCTTACAGGGTATTATGCAAAATCGTGTTTTAATGTTCCCTCATCAAAAATACGTCTGGAGAGGTTTTACATGTCATCCATGCATGTTTGAGTATTTTAATTATCTCTCCCTGGTCCTATTTCAACCCTACTTATAGCTAGCAGTAAGTTTCTGTGCTATGCTCCACCCACAAGCCTACATCACCCGTGCTCCCATGCCACAATTCTCCATAAATGTATAAGAACACGGTACAAAACTAGAAAGAAGTAGTAGTTTAATTTTGCGTTTAACTCGCGCTGATTGAGTTGATAGCGCTCTGAAGGTGAAGCAAAGAGAGGGGAGACTCAAAGCATCAAAAACTAAAGTGAAACTTATAAAACATGTTAATGTGTTGTTTTGGGTGAATATATAATATTTTCAAAATGACAGTTTTATGTGTTAGCAGTGATATACATATATATATATATATATATATATATATATATAAGTAACATTGTTACGGACTAGTCATATTTTGGCCTTGCCTCAGTGGATCAGAGCCACTCACTGGTTGAGCCGCACCTGACGTGGATCTGCAATCAACTGAGGGAATAAAAGCCAGAGCAGAGCCACATCAGCGACCGATGGCGTCCTGAGCTGCAGCATCTTTGTTTGATTATTTAGTTAATTTAGAGTAAGTTTTGTCTTACTCGCTGTTTGATTTGTATTCATTTCTAAACACTTTTTGAAAGAATACATTTACTTTATAATTTTTCTGACCACGTCCCCACGCTCCTGTTTGTTCTGTATGACGGCGTATAAGTGCCACTTAAAAAAAATAAATTCTATGGGCGCTACGAGAATAAAGTCGTAATTTTACGAGACTAAGTCGTAGCATTTCAACATTAAAGTCGTAATTTTACAACAATAAAGTCGAAGCCAGAAAAAGTTGTAATTTTACGAGAAAGTAAAATTATGAGAGTAAAGTTGTAATTTTATTAGAATAAAGTAATTTTATGAGAGTATAGGCTCTGTGTGAATGAGACATGTGCGTTACGCGTTATGGAGAGTTTGGACTTTCAACTGGGGTTTAGCACAATGAAATACTGTGACTATCCCACCATCACCACACTCATCAGACTAAGTACTTTGAAGTGATACTGCAAACGTTTGAGTTTGATTTTGATTTGTCAGAGGAACCACACGGATTTGGAAGAAATTACGATTTTTGTGAAAGAGGAACTGTCTGAAGTGATCGGCTGTAGGAGGATCGGTGGTTACACCGTAGAGCAGGCATGTCAAACTCAGTTTGGCTCTGGGGCCGGATTCAGACTTTCTGTCCTCAGGTGGGCCGGATCAGTAAAAGAATGTCAACTCCAAATATTTAGCTTTGTTTTTCAGTACTATGCTTTATCATTCAGCCTACATTTGTAGCCTACCCTACATATTATAATCACGGATGACAAGGGATCTTTTCTAAGCACAACACATTTATTCATAAACAATAGGAAAAAAAAGATTTTCATGTTTGGTGGTGAATGTGTTAAGAACTGGTTTATTTTAACAGTTGAGTGAATGCAGTTTTACACCTGAACCAACTCACCACACTAAACAAACTCAAGTGGGAGCTATGAAAAAAAATTGTTTCACTTTAACTGTCATAATGCTTTGAAATAAATTTAAAAAGAAATACAAAATAAAATAAATTAAATAAATAAATAAAATAAAAAGTTATAACAGTGCATGGGCAATAAGATTAGACTACATCAGATCAAACTACTAGGCTGGGCTGGAAACAAATTTTGTGTCATCACACTTTTTTCTCTCTCTCACTGCACTCCTGCAGTCTACTTGCTGCTGCTGGCTCCTGAAACTTGGCATCTTTTTGCTTTCACAAGTGCATTGATATTAGGTGTCAAATCCTGAGTAGCAGCACATTTAACAATGTCATTCAAGTGTTTATTTGTTAACCTTGAGCGCTGCTTCGTTTTATTATTGTTCATTACGGAGAACACCTGTTCACAAAGATAAGTAGTCCCAAACATGGATAGAACCTTTGCAGCCATGGCTGTTAATTTGGGGTAACCTGGCACGAGATATTGATAAAACGTATCCAATCCCACGGACCCAAATTTATCCTTCATAGCGGAATCGCACTGCAAGTCAATAAGCTCGAGTTTGAATGTCAGCTGGCATATCAGAAGGCTTCACTGTAAATGGCGAGCGAAAAAAGCCAAATTTGTTCTCAAGTTCACTGAATACCTGAAACCTTTGCTCAAACTCTCGCAGCAAATCAGTTACGTTGTCTTTATATTTATCCAAATCATTATCGGGACGGTCCGGTGCCTTCGGACGCACAGCTGTGAGACAAGAGAAATGCGCGGTGTCACCGTTGGTATAGCTGCGTCCCCACAGTGACAGTTTCATCTTGAACGCACTTATGCTGTCATAATATTGAGTGACAACTCTGTTACGGCCCTGCAATGTAGTGTTAAGTGTATTCAAGTGTTGTGTAATGTCAACCATAAACGCGAGATCCTGCACCCATTCCTTGCATTTAAGTTCCTTTACTGGGCGTCCCTTCTTCTCCATGAACTGTCCAATTTCCCCTCGTAGCTCAAAGAAGCGCTTGAGTACTGCACCTCTGCTTAACCACCGCACTTCAGTGTGGTATGGTAGGCCAGCATGAATGTCATTATCACTGAGAAATGTGTCAAACTGACGGTGATTTAGACCGCGCGCTCTGATGAAATTGACAGTTTTCACAACCACACTCATAACATGGTCCATTTGCAGTGTTTTGCAACATAACGCCTCCTGATGCAAAATACAGTGAAATGCCCAAAACTCTTGTCCTCCATTTGCGGTCTGTACTTTGTCACGGAATTTTGTGGCAACGCCTGCCTTTTCTCCCGACCATTGATGGGCGCACCGTCGGTAGCCAGGCTCACGGCACGGGACCAGTCCGCTCCCACCTTGTCCAGCGCTCCAACGAGAGCGCTGAAAATGTCCTCTGCTGTGGTGGTGTCATTCATGGGCACCAATTCAAGCAGCTCCTCGGTGATGGTCATAGTTTCATCAACACCTCTAATGAATATGGCCAGTTGAGCAATATCTGTCACATCGGAGCTCTCATCTATTGCAATGAAAAAATGCGATAAATGACTTGATTTTCTCTTTCAGTTGGCTGCTCAAGTCACTTGAGAGTTCTGTCACCCGATCTGCGACAGTGTTCCTCGCTAGACTAATATTGGCAAAGGCCTGTCGCTTTTCAGGGCACACGACTTCTGCAGCCTTCAGCATGCATGTTTTTACAAACTCCCCATCAGAAAATGGCTTGGATGCCTGCACCAGCTCGTTGGCAATAATGTAGCTGGCTCTTACAGCCCCATCAGCGATATCGCGGCTGCTCGTAAAAGTAGACTGCTGTTTCTTCAGACCAGCGACCAATTTATTTATCTCGTCTTTCCTTATTTGTCCTTTCAAGTGGTCATACCTGTCTTTATGATGAGTCTCATAGTGGCGCCGAATATTACACTCTTTGAACACTGCAACTTGCTGATTACATACCAAGCACACTGGTTTTGCATTCACTTCTGTGAATAAATACTTCTCAGTCCATTTTTCCTGGAAAACTCTGCACTCCTTGTCTACTTTTCTTTTTTTTGACAGTGCCATTTTGGGAAGGATGTGTTGACCAATAACTTGTTTAGTAGTGGTGAATGGTGAAGCAAGATTGCCGGTTTATTTTTACTTGGACACATCACGTTGCGAATGTTTATTTCCTGTGACTAACTCGTGTCAGTGCCGCCTGCTGAACGTGAGCGCTTTTACACATTTACTGCCCTCTAGCGGCCGGAGGGAGCAATTGATTTATATTTATTTAAAAAAATCATAACTTTTGATAGAAATGAGCTAGAGACTCGCTTCTTTTTTTGACATACTCAGAAATTTATGGCGGGCCGGATTAAACCATCCAATGGGCCGGGTCCGGCCCGCGGGCCTTATGTTTGACATGCCTGCCGTAGAGCTATCCAGAGAGGATTTGTTGTTGTTTGTTGCTTAAGAGTTTGAAAGATGTCCATCCAAAACTGAATGCATTGTTTATGCAGGACCCCCCACCAAGACTCTATTCATTGATTGGCGGTGCTGCATCCATAGATGAAGCTTTGATCTCTGCGCAAGAGCCGTTGCATGTCAGGGGCGTGTGAATGTTCTGTACCTGTTACGTGCTGCGCCCCTTTGCCCCATTATCTTAAGTGTTTTCTGTATTTATGCTTGTTTTGAGGCGTGGCTGGTCGCAGTATAAATAGGTTGTCTATCCATGGCGTGCTCTTGTGCACTTGCTCTTGCTCGTGCTCACTTCGCACCGCCTCGTCTGCCGCACCAGGGCTGCACCAGGCCTGTGAGCTGCAGTTAGATTTCTGTGTTTGACCTGGTGGGACCTGTTGTCCTGTTTTCGCCTTTTGTTTGATCAGGTTGGTTTGGGGATGGTTTGGTTTTAGGTCAGTGATGTCAGCACAGGCCCTGTACTAGGTTGTACCGGTGCCGGATCCTTTTGAAATGTTTGGCTCATCAGGTCCACCTTTCTGTTGTTAGTTTGTTTTGGGGCATTTTAAAGTAAATAAAAATTAATTTAAAATAAACTATTTAACTTTTCATATTCCGTTTGACTCCTGTGTCTCTGTAATATGTTTGATCACCCGGGTCGTAACGACCTGGATCCGCCGGAGTCTTTGTGGACACCCTCCAATGCGAGTCACTGTGGATACAGTATAATCCACATTTACTGTGGGATCACTGTTGGTGACGAGCCTCCATCCACATAATCAAGCATCAATACAGCCATGTATGCAAACGCTACACAGCTTCAGTTTATCATATTATTCCAAATGCCACAGAGCGTTTGGCCCTTACGCTGGACTGTCTCTACCCCATTTGGATGTAATATTTTCAGTAAAATTCGATCAGTTTCTTGAGAAACAACAAATCCTCTCTGGATAGCTCTATGGTGTAACCACCGACCCCCCTGCAGCCGACCACTTCAGACAGTTCCTCTTCCTCCATAACACATAACGCACTAGTCTCATTCACGCACAGGAGCCTATATTCTCATAAAATTACGACTTTATTCTCGTAATTTTGCAAATTTATTCTCGTTGTACCATGACTTTATTCTCGTGAAATTACGACTTTAATGTTGAAATGCCACAACTTTATTCTCATAGCGCCCGCAGAATGTATTTTTTTTTTAAGTGGCAGTAATACGCCGTCATATTTCTTTGTGTACTAGCTCAAGCAATATTTCAAGCAGGGTTTCAGAACAGATTTGTCTGCGGCATTCATAGTTAGATAGGAGATCTGTGATCTCATCAGTTTTGACTGAATCAAGGTTAACAAGTGCCTTGCTGATAACATTTTGCTCATGGGAGCTGAAAAGCTGGAGAAAACTTTTGATTAGGTCACTGTAAATCTTCCCAAAAAGCATTTCCTCAAGAAACGGAGGGACAAGTTTAAGAGGCAGGTACCCACAATCTTGAAATCCCTTAACGAAGATCCTACCAATAGCCTTCCATGTTACTTCAGTAAAGTCATGTCTAAGAAAAAGCACTTTATAGGTGGTTCGCAGGGTACACCTTTCATAAAACTCTCCCCAGAAGCTAGTGTCGACATCTTGGAGTAAACCTGAACCTCTGTCCTTCTCCAGCGTGTTGTCTGGAAGAAAACGCTTAAGTTTAATAGTTTTGCTTCGTATATCATCATCTGAAAAAGCCCCTATCATTTCACTGAAGCTGTTTGCCTGGTGTAAGACTAAAGTCACCTTTGGTATGATGCTGGGTGGACTGGGTGGGGGTATAGCAACAGGCTGGTAAATGAGTGTGTCACTGAGAGAATCCTCATTGTTAGTTGGGTCTGGGCCAAATGTAATCTCTGGGTGAGAGTTGTTAGCATTCAAAACAGAAATACTCTCAGCATAATCTGAAGTATCCAGAGTTAAAGCCACTGAACCATCAACATGAAATGTTGCAAAATCTGTATCATTTTCTGTATAGACTAACTCTGTGCTCACATCCTCTGAAAGAATACAGACCTCTGGATGCATCTCTGATAACAGTTGTTGAGGGTCATTAATAGCTTCTGGGTGCTCTTCATCTCCCATCAACATCATCATCATCATCCACAATCAGTGTTTTGGGTTGGGCTGCCAAATAAAACCTCAGTATTGGTAGAGTCACAGTGTTGTATATGTCTTCTACAGACATATCATGAGGTAGGAAGTTTTGTTTAAAATCCCAAACATCAAATTCAAAATCAGTCTCAGTGCCTTTGTTAGATTCCCCCTGTGGAAAAAACAAGGCTTTTCCTTGTTCTAAAATGTCATTAAATCCTGCCTGGGTGCTGATGGTGACCTTGTTTTGCTCTGACCTGCTTTGTTATTTTGTTTTCAGTGTGGATCCAACCTATTTCAATTATTCGGTTAAACTGTTTAGCTCTTTTTTTTTTTTTTTAATTTTTTATTAGATGGTCCTGGCTCTTCTTCCCCAGGTTGAGTTTGCCTTCTAACTTTCAGTTTTTCCCTTAGTTTCTCAAAAAGTCCCTATTTTCTTTTTGTTGAGTGTGGATGAGACTTGCAAAAATGTATCAATGCAATTCTGTCTCCATAGGATGGCAGGTGATCCTCCAAATCTACATCTTCCATCAGCAAAATGACTTCTCTGTCAATCTGCAAGCAGTGCAAAAGAATAAAAGTGTTGGGATCAAAACATTTTTATTGGAAAAATAAATGGATGTAATTCATAACAGTGAAACAAAAGTGGCAAGTAATTGATTTGTAAAAAACATCTTAACGTAGCCCATATGATATGAGGTACATTTTACAAGAAAAGTAACCTTCTGGTCTTCAATCCATTTTGTGACTTCTTCTGAGACCTGACACCGTCTTAAAAAATGCCACTATATCAGAAATGAAGTCAGTCATTGTGGATCTGTAAAAGACAAGAAAATATGCCTAATAATCTGTCCATTTATTGTCTCTCTTTTAATTATACGCAAGTCACAGTATAAAACCTACTAATAAACCTCATGATATTCACATCCAGTGCAAGTCTTCCTCCAAAATTGGAAATGGCCAGATCCCAGAATCCACTGTAAACACATGCCTCAGTGAATGAAGATATTCAATACACGTATAATTATAGCTTTTAATTGTGGTCTGTTTAAATTTATGCTTTTGTCCGCTAGCACTCGTATGGGGGGCCTGGACCACTCTAGCCAGCTGACTCCCAGTGGAGAGGGTTTGGAGAGACCCGATTGTCTCGTCACAGACAGTGGGACTATGAGTAAAACTTGACCAACACACGGGGACAGTTTGCAAACAATGGCCTACTGTTTTCTTGTGGATATTTTACAGCATTCACTATTTTGGTGTTGTGCGTCATGGCGCATGGTGCTGCCGGTTGAGTCTTGTATGTGGGGAGGGAGATGGGTCATTTGCGGATAAGCATATAGGGACAGTGCTGTCCACGCAAGGACGGAGCGAGCGCATTCCCCCAGGGATGATCAGTGCTGTGAACAGACTCCCTCTGCCCGTGACGAGGAAACAGCAGACCTGCCCTGCACTCAGTCCCCGAGCCAGGTGTGCGCAGAGGTGAGCTAGCATGTTGAGCTAGCAGACCTCTCATGCATTACCCACGGCTTGGTGTGCGCCATAGGGAGAACCTAGGCACTGGGCAGGTTTACTCGGAGACATAGAGTCATAGAGACCCCCAGTCCCGTTGATGACAATAAAATACATTTTAAAAATAACAAAAAGGAGTATGACCCTGGGTGGTGGGTGTGGTTGTTAGGTACGTTACATAAGTTATTTTTAATTATTTATTATAGAATACGATAGAAGAAAATCAAGGTGTAGTCGTCGCAGCCATTTATATTTTTCTTTAGATTGAATAGAGGAAGGAATTAACGTTTCCCTTTGACTATCAATAGTATGGACTTATCATTTTATGTAGCATGAATAAATCATGCTCTGAGTCTTCCATTTCTGTGTGCTCCAATGTGGCATGAGTTGTCATGTGTACGCTGAACATTCATATTTGCTAAAGATCAGATAACACACCTGTTTTTGTGCACTTTGTTTTCTCTGAACTGAATGACATCTTGAACGTCTGTACATTTAGGGAAAATCTGCACATTTCCGGGGAAATGTTTTTATCTACTCATTGTGCTCATTGTGTCAGAGGCTCATGGATGATTAGAAAACCCTTGTGCATCATGTTAGCACAGTTAAGCTGGTTATAGAAGCTATAAAAGTGGCATCAGTAGTATCTGGAGCATCACATTTGTGGGGTTGATTAAAAGCTCAAAATGGCCAGAAAAAGAGAACTTTCACGTGAAACTCACAGTCTGTTCTTGTTCTTAGAAATAAAGGTTATTCCATATGAGAAATTGTCAAGAAACTGAAGATTTCCTACAATGGTGTGTACTACTCCCTTCAGAGAACAGCACAAACAGGCTCTAACCAGAGTAGAAAGAGAAGTGTGAGGCCCCTGCACAACTGAGCAAGAAGAGAAGTACATTAGAGTCTCTAGTTTGAGAAATAGAACCTGCAAAACACCATTGTCAACATCTACAGTGAAGAGGCGACTCCGGGATGCTGACCTTCATCCTACAACAGGACAACGACCCAAAGCAAACCCCCAAATTGTGCAAGAACTCATTAGAGAAGAAGCAGGAGGCTGGTGTTCTCTCTGTAGAGTCCAGTCACCAGATCTAAACCCCATTGAG